>JAFFST010050867.1:38045-93045 GCA_022414735.1 Noturus placidus | reverse complement strand
TTTAAATTAAGATTTAATTAGCAAAATTCAATAATATCATAATTCAACCTATCTTGGGAAAACTGAGTATGAGTTGGGAATCCATCGATTTTCCATACCACTTATCCTACACAGGGTCGCAGGGGAGTCTGGAGCCTATACTATGGAACTCAGGGCAATCTGGACGATGTGTCATCAAATCACAGGGTACAATCACAGATGACAGACAATTTGGAAATGCCAATCAATCTACAACGCATGTCTTTGGAAAGAGAGAGGAAACCGGAGTACCCGGAGGAAACCGCTGAAGCACAGGGAGAACATGCAAGCTTTGCGCACACAGGGCGGAGATGGGATTCAAACACCCAACTGCAGAGGTGCAAGGCAAACTGCTAACCACTAAGACTTAATCTTAGGCAATCCACCTGCTGCCATGTCTTTGGGAAGTGGAGGAAACCAGGACATGCACAGAAACTCTGTACAGACAGTAATCTGAGCTCAGGATTGAACCTGGGATTCCATCTATACCTCAATTCTCAATTCCCAACTAAATATCCTGTTTAGATTAGAAGTATGTTATATTATGTAATCTTTCCTTTTCCACATTGTCTTTAAGGAAAATTCACTTGAAAGCACACAGAATGAAATATGCAGTTTAGTCACAGACCTTACTGTACACCACAAATTAGGTTCCTATTCTATGAGAAAAAAATTGTATCATGGGATGATCACAATCACGCCTGCTTTAAAATCATCCACTGAACTGAACAGACCCTTCAGAGAGTCTCTTAATAGGAATGTAATTATCTGCCCTCACACAGTATTCAGTACAACGATTTGTGGTTTGTTATGCAGCTGCAGCTTTTGTTCCAATAATCCAGAGATTGTGCCATCTAGTGGTCAAAGAAAGGCCAGGTAAAGATATGTAGGTAGACATATGCTGTAGCTGTAGAAAAGGAGGATATCTCCATCCATCCATCCATCTTCTAGCACTTACTCCTTTTCAGGGTCACGGGAAACCTGGAGCCTATCCCAGCCTATCCCATCGGGCACAAGGCGGAGTACACACTGGACAGGGTGCCAGTCCATCGCAGGGCACAATCACATACCCATTCACACACGACGGACATGTCACACACGTTTAGACATGCCAATCAGCTTACCATGCATGTCTTTGGATTGGAGGAGGAAAACGGAGTACCTGGAGGAAACCCCAGACGCACGGGGAGAACATGCAAACTACGCACACACGGCCCCGGCGGGACTCGAACCCCTGGACCCTGGAGGTGTGAGGCGAACGTTCTAACCACTAAGCCATATTTTGAAATTGCTAGTAAATTTGTAAGCTATATATTTGTAATGTGGTGAAAAGTTATAGGGCTTAGCTTTGAATGTGGCATGAATAAGAAGGTGGGCATTCTGATGGATGAAGCAGATTTTAGATTAGGTTAAAGAGCCCAAATTCACCAGTCGTGGTACAGTGGATGTTATTTCCTTTGCAAATTAGAAAAGCAACTGTAACTAAGGTCAAAACACACAGTGGTACAACCACTACTGCAACACACCTCTCTTCTACTTCCAATACAGGAAAAACCAGGTTACTATTTGCTTATTTGCTGACACAACAGAATGTATTTCATTCCTTCTCCACAGTTGAGAGACAATGCAATGACCGAAAGCACATTTAAAACACGGGATTTAACAGCATGGAGGACATTCGTCCTTCACTGGCAGAGACGGAGGCTCTTGTCACAAATGTCAAATAAAAACAAGTACTTAAAGGAATACGCCAGCATTTTTCATCCCAATCTCTATCCAACATCTCTGTAATGTATGTGTGATTACTATTTTTTTGGGGGGGGGGGGTGAATAAGGGAAATAATCCATACTGGGGTGGTGCGATATAGATTTACGTGAAACAGGAAATTATAGTTCTGATATTCGTCTTATTCCAAATTGATTATACCAAAAATTATCATTTATTAGTGCCAGTGCACACCTTATCCATTTACTCTTGTGTAACATCTAAAAGACAAGTTGGTTTGTGTTGACATTTACAGCATGTGGGAGCTGCACTTATCCATAGAGGCATACAATTATCTTATCTACACAACTGAGCAGTTGATGGCATTGCTCAAGGGCCCAGTCATAGCAAATTGGTGGGATTTGAATTCATGACCTACTGATTAGAAATCCATCATCTTAACCGTTGAGCTACCACTACTCTTCATCAAGTACAAGCGGTGACACCTGAGACTCCCTCCATAAAGTATAAATAAACTTCTCCTTCACTATATCAACACTTAAGTTAAGTGTTTTCCGTTCTCTTCTTAAGTCACAATTCTGGTTTCTGGCATCACGGAGATGCTAAATGATAAGGTTGAAAAAAAAACAATGGTGCACTCCTTTATAATCACTGCAGGCCGAGGACCGAGGACCAAATACAGTTATTTTATGCAAGACACTGCTACCAAATTCTTTTATACTGTTAAATTGATTTTTACTTATCCTAGTTATTGCATCTATTATATCTATCTAAAATGAGTCCTGATGAAAGAGTAGTTACCATCACACGTAATAAAAATACAGAGATCAGCTATAAGATTAAAACCATTGTCAGGGCTGGGATTTATTAGGCTGCAAGTGAGACAGTGAGTTCTCGAAAGTTGATGTGTTGGAAGCAGGAAAAAATGGCTGTGAGTGACACTGACAAGGGCTAGATTGTGATGACTAGATGACTAGGGCAGAGCATCTCCAAAACAGCAGGTCTTGGGGTGGTGTTTCCAGTATGCAGTAGTTAGTACCTAACAAAAGTGGTCCAAGGAAGGACAGACGGTGAATCGGTGACGGGGAGCAATATAGAAAGTTGACCTGGTCTGATGAATCATGTATTCATGTGGATGGTTTTTTGTGTTTGTGTATGCGTGTGTCTGTGTGTCGCTTACCTGGGGAAGAGTGACAGTGTGATGTGTGAAGCATTCATGTGGATGTTACTTTGACACATACCAAGTAGACCAAGTACAACCCTTCATGGCAACGGTATTCCCTAATAGCAGTGGCCTCTATCAGCAGGATAATGCGTCCTGCCACACTGCAAAAATTGTTCAGGAATTGTTTGAGGGACATGACAAAGAGTTCAAGGTGTTTTATTAGCCTCCAAATTCCCCAGATCTCAATATGATCAAACATCTGTGGTATGTGTTGGACAAACAAGTCCAAGCCATGGAGGCCCCATCTTCCCCACAAGACCTTCAGAGGTCTTGTGGAGTCCATGCCTCAACAAGTCCATGGGTTCCATGTTTTGGCAGCACAAGAGGGACCAACACAATATTAGGCAGGTGGTTTAAAATGTATGGCTGATTGTCATATAAGTAGTGCACTGTACAGAAAAGAAAAGGTCCCATAAGTTTTTGTCTTCTCATTTTTAGTATAATCTACTAGAACATTCGGAAAAGCTAACAATTATGATTTCAACATTTAAAGACTTATTGAAGTCAGCCATAAGTATTAAAGCAGATGTGAAACAGTCTCCAGCCATGTTGGATAAGGACAGCATGCTCTGCCAGTGGATATTACTTCTGGCTCACTGTTCCTCTGCATCCATCAGCCAGACACACATTACACACAACAGGGCGAGACAGAATAGAGCAGATGATGATTAAACCTGAATGGTGACTCAGGCACAGACCGAGTACCCCTTTGCTCTTTTACTACTAGTGCTTGTCAAGATTTCCTTCATGTTTACCATGTCTCCATTCTTCTGTCATGATGTCAACCACAGTGCCATCAAAAGAATACCACAATGAACTTCTGTAATGGATAGAAAAATGCAATAAATAAACACAGATTTGCTGCTCACAGGACGGCTGGACAGTTTCTCTGATAGTAAGGACATAGTAGTCTGTCTGGATTAAAATCCACCAGCCGAGTGTCAGAAGGTAATAATCCAAAGCTGTAAGAAAGTTGCCAATTCATCAAGAAGCTCTGATTATGCTGGACTGACAATACACACAGCCACTGGGATCCTGACTAATAGTGAAACCTCATCTGTAAATCATAATCATCGTCATCATCATGCTCTTCTTGGCAGCCTCTCATATTTACACATGGTCCACAGTCTGCACATAGGCATTAGTAGGAATGTGCCAAAACAGTAAGGCGTCCACTTGTATTAGTCATTTTTGATACAGAACAGGGAGACAGACAAGAGATGTTCTTATCTTGTCATCACCTTTCAGCAGCTATCAATAAAATATCTAGACAGATGAAAAACTCGGGTCTCTATCGAGATTATAAACAGAAAAAAACCAAAAACAAATGTGGCCCAACAAATTCCACTCAAGACGAAGTAGAGGTGTTTCTACTTTTCTGTCAACCTTGTTACAAGTCCATTCAGAAAGCTCTTGCTGAATCATGCATACACTAATGTAAATGCATATACACTGTTATAAACAAAGGTTCCATCTCGCACCACAAAGCCTTCTTAGCTCTTCTGGGCAAAGTCTACTAGGACTAGGTTTGGAAGTATGTACTCTGGGGGAACCGATAAAGGTTCCATGTAGGACCTTACACAGGAAGTTTTCTCTATGAGAAAAAGTTTTACAATCCCTTCATAAGATGAAACTGGTAACTATCCAAAGTTAACTATCCTCTTGAGGAACCCGTTTTAAGACAGGGGTGGTTCATCTAATTTATCCAAGCTGTGCTAAGGGACAGCAGCTGCAATCATTAAGCAAAACTGTTACACTAAGACGAAACAAGTAATCTGATGCTACTACATCCAGAATAAAGAGAACATATACCAGATGGATATAATGGAAACAAACTAAATTTCTAAGCTAACTATTCCAAACTATTCTCATCACATCTAGCTGTTTCTCCCTCTTTGCCTCTTTTTTATCGTTACTCTTCTCTTCAACCATAGCCTTTATCTGAGGCCCTGCTCCCCTTTCTCCTCTTCTCTTTATTCCCCATTTTGTTTCACTGGATAGTACTCCAGTCCTTCGTTTCTGCCTCCCCCTACATCTGCTCTGTCTTTTTTCGAGCTCAAATTAAAATTCAAATGCTCACCCTCTCTGTATTTCCCTGTCTGTTTTGGGCTATTCTTGCCATTTTTGCTTCTCAGTGTGCTTTCTTTTTCTCCATGGCCTTGGAAACCAAAGGACTGGGAGAGTTTATGTGTCCCTATGGCAACAGGGGAACACAGGGAGTCAGGTTGAGGCGCCTGTGAGTTGCGTGAAAAACAAACAAAAAAAAAAATATATATATATATATATATATATATATATATATAGGATGTAGACAAGAGGCCCTGGAGATGGTCATCAATTTTCCCACTCAGTGGAAACTTAATCACATTCCTAGTGATATTATTGCATTTCCATCTGTAATGAATAAGGACAGCATGCCAGAACTTCAATTCTCTCTGGATTTGCTTTTCATTGCTGGGGGATTTCTATCATTATGATCTCAGAAGGAATTTGTCTACCAGAGATAATACCCAAAACTGCACAGAATGGACACCTAGAAGACAAATTGCACCTTACAAACTAAATATGGCTGCACTGTGCAAAGCATTTACACCATGCAGCGAGTATGTGCAAATCTGTTTTCACTTGTAAACTGTGACGCGAATCCTTTTCTCACACTCCTTTTTTACTTTATAAAAACTTTTCCATAATGGAAAAGTCTAAGAAATGAGAACGCTGCCTTGTCTAATTAATTTCATCCATCCATCTATCCATCCATCCATCCTCTACCGCTTACTCCTTTATCAGGGTCACGGGGAACCTGGAGCCTATCCCAGGATGCTAAAATATAATTGATAACAGGAACTAATTTGTTTCGCAGACATTCACAACATTACTTGTAACTATAATCAGACTAAAATTTCTGAGGTATCATTCTTAAATAAATTTAGAAATGTAATCCTTGGCAAATTGCTGTAGTATAAGAGGAATAAAAGACTTTGGGACATGCTTATCTAGGCAAATAATCTACTTCAGGGTTGTCAATCAAGTTTTATTCCTTACTTATCAAATCACATAATATTTCATGAATGTAGTGTAGCCTACTTCTGGGAAACATAGAAGAATCTGGGAAACTACTTCTGAGTCATACACCTTTGTTGTTTTCTCTTTTCTCTAATTCCCCTTAAGTACGTGATCTGAATCCTGCTCTAACTCACGTTAATTCAAGTCCTGTGATGTTCCCCAAAAAAAACAATCTTAAATTAGTCTCTCAGACATGTCTATAAGGTGTCATTTTTAAGAAATGCAGAGACAGCTGGATTTCCTACCTGCTACTCTCACCACAGCTCTCTCCGCAGGGTCCAGCACAGAGTCCTGGCTCTTCCGTTTGCGTCTCTCGTGTTTGGACAGATTCCACGGCAGAGTGTCCCCTTTTGGCCCAGTGCTGCTGTGTGGGCACGGAGACAGGGATCCCCCTGAACGCTCGCTGCGAAACGAACGCTCGCTCACACATGAGCGCTCACTCAGGCTCTCATCTTCAGAAGAAGACATATCGCCGTGGGGCTGGAAGAAAGCATGAGGTTTGTTAGAACTTCAGCATGGTGTGAGAAGTAAACACATAAAGACACGTTTGGGCAGCACAACAAAGTTGTTTGTATTGTCAGTTAATTACAGAGTATCTCGCTGCACATTTCTTACATTCACAGAGACAATAATGGGCAGGAGGAGATCAGGTGATCACTCAAGGAATGATGATGGAGAAAAAAGTAGAGGGAGATCGCGCATCCTCATTAATGAGCTATTGATATAAGCTTAAATCCAGATCAATATAGGACGTTCTGGAGATGGCCCCAGAGCAGCGATCTCTCTCCTTCTGTGAACAGATGGAAGGAATGAGGCCTGTGGGAGCAGGAATAGACATCTGTCCATCTCCGAGCTCCACATAAGCTGAACGATCAATACCACTGACCTCAGTGCAAGATAACTGCACATGATTCCTTCTGCTTCATGTCACCTTTAATAAAATATCAAACAAAATCGGACAAAAGCCCTTCTTCTGAAACTTTCATGAGTTAACTTTGTGTCCTGGATTGACCACATCTATAAATGTACAGTATATACATTCAGCTTAAATGGAAGAGAATGGATTTTTTTCCGGATCAATGAGCACTTTCTGTGTCCAATAAATGTGCAGGTATTTCCTGTGCATGTCTGGTTCTGTTACATTTTTTTTTGCAAAGATCAGGAAAGAGCTCAGAGAAAGCTTAATGTGGCTAAAACTCGATCAAAATTCCAGCCTTCGCTGCCATGTTTTCCTTCTGTGGCAGCCAGCATTTATAAATAGCCGTGGTTTGAAACCACACTGTCTCATTATGTGCTTGTGAGGCACAATGTAAAGGGAAAAGGCAGGGGTTTGTGTGTGTGTGTGTGTGTGTGTTAGTGTGCGTCCATAAAATGTGTAAAAACACAATCCAATCATTTCCATTCACTCTGACAGATCACGTAGCTGCAGGAACAGTGTGTGCAGACATGGAGTTGTGTTGATTTAAAGTCTCAGTCCAATTGGCAGAACATTTCCAAATAGACTGAAAAAACAACACCAACACATGCCTCAGCATCATGCGTAAACACTCGACAATAAGGAGGAGAGAATATGAAACAGATAGCCGGATACACTTCATGTCACATGACTCTCTCAAGGACGGCTCTAAGCACGCACACTAGCACCCTGCTTAGGCATCAACATCCTCTTAATGTTAGCACTTACTGAAGAGGGAATGTCATGAAAAAACACTGAGCAATGGACTCACATTCTTCAATATATACTGCACTCATTCAGAGATTATTTTGGACTGAAGGCATAGAGTTTGATCTCACTATAATGGAGATGCCTACTATACCTACTAATCTACTATTCTACACTGAGAACAATAAAGTTCAATTGATAATAGACATCATTCCGTTTTAGGATATGAAATAGGTTCTTAAGAGAACCTAAAATTAATGAGCCCCCCGTCTACAGTACGTCATCCATCAATCCAAAGAGACCACTCTAACACCACCACCAAATGGACAAGGAAATCACATGATAGTTTATACGACACTAGTATAATTGTATCAGATACATAATTGTATATAACAATAGTATAATTGTATCAGGACACATTCCACCATAAATATCCATTCAAAAGCAGTCATGTGGTCTGAAACTGACATTAATTAATGACTGAAGAACAATTAACATAAATTGCCTAGAAAAGGATGAGCTACATTTTTTACCTGTACACCTACAGCTTGAACCTACAAGGTACATGTGTCCAGTGTACAAGCATACATAGACAATTATACACAGTGTTGCACCTGACACACTCTTAGCATAAAGACACGTCTATGTTATAAATGGTCCACTAATCAGATAATGTATCCTATAGTGGTCCATTACTGCTGGTGAATATGCATTGAAGGTGTGTAGAAGAGCTATAGTCATTGGATCTATTGTATATGTTAGATGTGCCTGAAATGACCAGCGTGAAGCTACCTACCAGGAGAACCTAATAAACTGGCTGAGTGTGTATACACTAAGAACTTTCAAGCAAATGATATTTCAGCGCAGAACACAGCACAGATGTTTGATGTCATGAGTATCACATGGATCACTGGATCAGTATCAGATCACATTTGACATATCGCAGGATTCAATCCACTGATGTGTTTTATGCCATGATTGTATGTGATGAATATATTCATTAACACAAGATAGAGCTTGAACCTGATCAGAGAACACAAACGGTCTTACAGCATGAGGCACTGTCAGAAATAAAGGTACCAAGCTGTACTATTCCTCCATGCATGATACCATCAAGGGTGCATCTTTTGTACATGTAATATTTATCTTTTACCTGGCAAGGTACAGGTGTTGTACATTTAATTTGTTTTTAGAGTAAAGCTTTATATTAAGGTGGTCCTTGAGGTCCAATTATGTCACGTAAATCAAGTTTGCAGTGACACAAATCAAAAGTGTTCACCCTATCATCAGAGAAAGTGTGTTTAGATCCAAATGATGCCTCAGACATCTGTAAGAGTCAAATGAACAAAACTGGCAATGCTCTCTGGGTAAGAGAGGGATGGCACACGCTCCGTCTCCTATCAATCACAAAGACACGAGCCAATCGGTGGCCTCTGTGCTTTCCTCTGATGGTGTTACACTGCCCTGTGATGCAGCATGAGCAGCAGTTCAAAAACAGTTCAAAATAAGCATACATATCAACAACTAAATTTAAAATGAATCAGATACTAAATGAATTCAGCAAGTAAAGGCTACCATTTTAGGCCTGATCTCTCCCGTTAATTAGATGATATGATTATTTAGATTACAAAGACTCTTTAGTGTCTCATGAAGATACACAGAGAACTTAACTTGAAGAGTGTTCATCATTATACGTAATGATTTGTTTACTTCAAAACATATCTTGCCTCATTTCAAATAGACAACAGTGCAACATACTGGCCCCAGCTGAAATCTGATTGGTTCCCGAAGTGCCCCTGTCCTGTCAATCATCGCTGATCTACGTCAGCCCACTGAGTCTGGTCATCTGAAACTCAACCCTCCTAACCATTTCTTTCTACCGCAGGCCGTTGTCATCATCCTACTCAACACTTTAACTAACATCTCAAAGGAATTTAGTGTTGATGTCACTTAACTTCTGTTTGTCTAATGTTAGGAAGATAGTTAGCTACAACAACACACTAGTTAGTTTATTAGCTAGTTACCTAGGATAAGCAATGTTGGATGGTAGCTAGCTAGCCGGAAAATATGTTAGGTTTCACACAGCAGGTCACAGTTGCACAGTTCAGGGAAGAAAAATATCATGACTGACACATAAAACCTATAAAGTTTGGGAGAGAATAAGGGAGAGAATGAAGGAGAGAATGAAGGAGAGGGAGCGGATGAGGGAGAGAAAGAGTGTGCATGGATATGCATATAAAATATGCATGGATTTTTGTAACAATTATTTGTATTTCAGCTGCAAACTCGGATGCCACAGGTTCAGATGAAACCAGCCAGAGTGATAGTGAAGGGGATCCACCATCTTCAGAACCAGAACCAGAGTCATCAAGCAGTTCTTCTGGCCCGGTAGGACCTGATGGTATGCTGCTGTTTTCATACTGCAATTGTAATGAATATAATCTAAATCAAAGACTTTTGGACCAGCAGTTAGATAGTTTATGTTTGCATGCTTTGATGACAGTGAGTTTATGAAAGTGTAAGGGCATTCACCCTGCTGTTATTTTCATTTGATTCTTTCCAGACATTCCCCAGTGCAGAGCAGAGGGTTCTGTCCAGCCTTCAAAGAATTATTCTTCTCCCCTCTGACCTGATGATATGCCTTTGTTTGCTTTGATTTTTCTTCAAATTTTGTATTATCTTTTGTCTTGTCTATATACAGTATGGGGAAAAATTTTAAATATTTACGTTTAAAGGTTTACTCCAAAATCCAAAAAGTGTTTGAAAATAAGGGCTTTACAGAACAGTTAAGAAAGTATATTGTGTCAAAACGCTAGAACCAGCAGCAAAGGAAAGAGGTCAAACGTATGTAGAATCAAATAAGGCAGTGAGTTTCTTTACTTTTGCAAACTAATACTGGTGGAATAAATACTCCGATTCTTTACTTAAGTAAAAGTAATAATGCAACATTGTGAAAACAAGTAACACGTGAAAGTCCTGGGGATACATCCTCAGATCTGAACGGCTGGCAGTCATACTTCCTTCATTTTTTTTTCTTTTAACCTGGCTGTGAATGGATGTAAATATTGAAACCGTTTTAGTTTATTCCTGTTACTTTCAACAAGTGTGATTATTCTGCATATGCATTAATAGTAATGGTGTGTTATACTGCAGGTAGAAAATAAAACCAAACTTATTTAGTTATTTCTTAAGGACCCACAGGGAACAGGACCCAGATCTGTGCCCATAATAATAATTTAAATAGCGCTTTTTACAATGGTACATTGTCTCAAAGCAGCTTTACAGAAATATCATTTTTACATTTACAAGCGACTTACTAATGAGAGCACACTCACACACCAATGGTAGCAGAGCTGCATGCAAGGTGCTAGCTTGCCATTGGGGGCAACTTAGGGTTCAGTGTCTTGCCCAAGGACACTTCGGCATGGGATCACCCGGGCCGGGATTCGAACCGCCAACCCCACGATTAGTGGATTAGTGGACAACCCGCTCTACCGACTGAGCCACAGCCGCCCTAGTATGCCTACAGTGTGCATGGGGGAGCAATGTGCAATGGGCCCCAAATCCCAGGTGGTTAGTCATTTCTATTTAAACAGACATGCTGTACTTTGTCATAAACTGTAAATGTCTTAAACTGATAAAAAAAAAAGGATTTCACAGGATTAAAAAAAATATATATATATTCACAGACGTATAGTGATTTCTACAGTGAAATTCTGTACATAATACAGTAGGCTATGAAATGCATTTTACATTAAATTTACATGTAAATAGACTAGTATAATAGTATAGATGCTATCCTGTTCAAAAGAAACATCCCTCCCACATTTTTTTTTTTACAGTAGGCTTAGTTTCCAGTAACCGTTACCTGATTATATTATGGATTTTAGTTGTTGTTTTGTTTTTGTTTGTTTTTACAGTAAACCAGCATACATTTCTGCTGTTTTTTTTTTTACGGTAGAGTCCTGGCAAGCACAGCTGCCAGTTTTGTTTTTTCTTTAAACTGTAAATTTAACAGGATTTTTTTGTTTTTTTACAGTGTACCTATTAAAGATACAAAAGATATACCATTGTTGGTATCACGTCGGTGACTAGGAAAAGTTCAGCATGCTAGAATCAGCTCTGAGTCACTGTGAGGATGTCATTATCAGCCAATACTCAGAGATCTGTAATCTGTCTCATTAAAAATAAAACAGAAATAGGATCTGTCCATCCCTGATCAATGTGTGTACAGAGAGTAAAGGTGAATAATGAGGCCATGGAATATTCAGAGCTTAGAGAGCATTGAATATAACTCTCACATCAACATGGAGCTCCTTCTATGTGCTCGATCTTCATCTCCATTATGGATCCTTTCCCTGTCAGATCCCTAGGGTGTGTGCAGGACTGGTAGTGATGGTAAGACACTGGACTGGACTGAATCAGAGGAATCAGAGAAGTGTGTCGGCATTTCAGACTCATGGGAATTAATAAAAGGCTCCTGATTAAGAGTTTTGACTCACTGGTCTTAGTGCACAGCTACTACAACGCGTCACCATGGAACATTATTCAAAGAGAATGTAATGTCTAATCTGGGCTTGGCTGGTGATGTGATGTGATGTGATGTGATGTGATCGGTCAGTGAGCAAGCCTTTGTCCATACAGCAGACCAGATTCTTTATGATGATGGCCGAGATCACAGGGCTGTATCCTGTAACAAGCACCAAATGGATCTACTGCTTTTAGATCGCATGGACTCCATTTCCGGCTCGAACAGCATCAGAGGCAGTGAATACACCGCAGTGAATGAGGATGAGAAGCCATCACACAAGCAGACATGTCGAGGATGTAGATCTGTAAAGCGCCTTACCGGAGATCACCGGAGAGACCCCGAGCCCAGGACCGAGCCACGCGGGCAGGGATGCGAGGAGAACCCGGATACGATCCTGTGACCCACCGGCGACTTCAATGCAATCCGCTGTGGACGGTTGGGAAATCGAGCCGGGTAACAGAAGAGCAGGACTACACTGAGGGAGTACCGCGGTAATGGCTGTCTGTTCCCCTCCTTTCATATCCCTCCTTCTCTCCCGCTCTCACTCCTTCTCTCCCCCTCCTCCTTCTCTCCCCCTCCTCCTCATCTCACCCTCCTCCTCATCTCCTCAGCCCCCTCCACCATCACATCACTATCACATTCCCCGATCTCCACCCAAACACCTTAATGAGCTGATGAGCTGTGATGACAGTGTCAGTATCACCAGACACTAACACGGGCGTCTAGCCAAAACGCATGATTTTTGTTTTTCAAGTTTTTCAAGACAGAGCACAATTTCTACAGTTCAGCCTGTGATGTTGACCTAGGCCTACATGTAGACTATATATAGTATATGAATACCTACCTGACCATCACATCCATATGTGGTTCGTCCCCAATCTGTTGCCAATGTTGGAAGCACACAATTGTATAGGATGTCTTTGTATGCTGTAACATTAGAATTTCCTTTCACTGGAACTAAGGAAAGGTGCAAGGTGGCTTAGTGGTTAGCACATTCTCCTCACACCTCCAGGGTCCGGGGCTCGAGTCCCACGGGGCCATGTGTATGCGGAGTTTGCATGTTCTCCCCGTGCGTCGGGGGTTTCCTCCGGGTACTCCGGGTTTGCTCCCCCAGTCCAAAGACATGCATGGTAGGCTGATTGGCGTGTGTGAAGTGTCCGTAGTGTATGAATGGGTGTGTGAATGTGTATATGATTGTGCCCTGCGATGGACTGGCACCCTGTCCAGGGTGTACCCCGCCTTGTGCCCAATGCTTCCTGGGATAGGCTCCAAGTTCCCCGTGACACTGAAGGAAGGATAAGCGGTAGAAGATGGATGGATGGATGGATGGATGGAACTAAGGGGCTTAACCTTTTCCAGCATGACAATGCCCCTGTGCACAGAATGAGGTCCATAAAGACATGGTTTGCTAAGATTGGAGTTGTAGAACTTGACTGTCCTGCACAGAGCCCTGCCCTCAATCTCACTGAACAACTTTGGGATGAACTGGAATGCTGACTACACCCCAAACCTCCTCACTAAACATCAGTGTCTGATCCCATTAATGCTATTGTGATTGATGGGCAAATCCCCACACACATAAACGGTTAATGGCACGCTTTTATCCAAAGCGCTTTACACTGTGTCTCATTCATCCATTCACACACCAGTGGTAGCAGAGCAACTTTGGGATGGTTAGCTTGCCATCAAGAGCAACTTGGGGTTCAGTGTCTTGCCCAAGGACACTTCGGTATGTGGAGTCACATGGGCCGGGAATCGAACCGCCAACCCTACGATTACTGGACAACCCACTCTACCAACTCCGCCACAACCGCCAACATACATACCCTCAAAAGCTAGTGGAAAGCCTTCCCAGAAGAGTGGAGGTTATTATAACAGAAAAGGGGGCAGTGGTGGTTTAGCGTTTAAGGCTCTGGGTTACTGATCAGAAGGTCGGAGGTTCAAGCCCCAGCACTGCTAAGCTGCCATTGTTGGGCTCTTGAGCAAGGCCCTTAACCCTCTCTGCTCCAGGTGTGCTGTATCATGGCTGCCCCTGCGCTCTGACCCCAACTTCCTGACATGCTGGGATATGCGAAGAAAAGAATTTCACTGTGTATATGTATATGTGACCAATAAAGACTCATTATCATTAAATCTGGAATGGGATGTTCAAAAAGCACATATGAGTGTGATGTACAAAAACTTTTGGCCATATAGTGTATTCTGTAGCTTAAATCACTATACCAGTAAACTACTAGGGATACACGAATCCTGCCTTCCTATTGTCAGTAAAAACAAATACTGGGTATTTTAGGATTAGTATAACTAATCCGATACTGACTACTTAGTAAATTAAGCAACTCTCTGCAAAGCCCCTGGTGCCAGGTCATGCAAAACAAAGTTCACAATTTCACAACATAAAACATGTCAGTGAAACAGTTCTAAACATATATCAAATCCATTCTGATACTGCTCCAGTGTTTCAATGTCTGGAAACAATACTCCATATTAAAATCAGTGCACAACTACCTAATCATTATCATAACGTTCACAAATCTCAGCCCACAAAGCTAATCAACACACATGGTATTAACCAAAATCTTCATCCTCACAGACACATTCCGTGTCACATCCAGGTTTTTAGACATGGGGTGACAGAGGACAGTGCAGTTTATAATTATATACATATTATATATATATATATATATATATATATATATATATAATATTATATTTGCTTGTATCTCTCATTTGTAAGTCGCTTTGGATAAAAGTGTCTGCTAAATGAATAAATGTAATGTAAATGTTATATACAGGACAAGATTGCATTGAGAATATCTGTTTTAAACCTTGGTGCAAAGTAGGATAAATGGCCACATAATGACATCACTGTATTGGCTTTACGGTTGTTCTGTAGCTCCTACAATTTATTCAAAATACTCACAAAGATGCAATGATTAATATGAGCAACATATGACTCAGCAATTTGGAGTGATATGCTGGAGTTGGAGCAAACTGATTTGACTTGGTGGTATACACACACACACACACACACACACACACACACGTACACACGCACACACGCACACATACACACACACACACCCCTGTATGGATTCCTGTGTGAGTAGATGGTAAGCAGAGCTACTGAAATGTGACTAAAAGCGCAGGAATTTAGTTCAACAGCTCAGGATTAACTGAACCAAACACTGATGGTCTAATCAAAAGAACTACTAGAAACATTTTATGCCTTCATTTGTGAATGAGAGCCAGCAGGAAACACTGAAAATCTCCTCATAAGTGATGCTACGCATACGAATGTGAGCTCTAAAACTCATATGTTTCGTCTTATTTTGTAGTTGATTTGAACTAGCCATATGGAAAATCGACTTCATGCCCCAAAAACAAACTACATCTGGAGAAAGTTAAGAAGAAAAAGAAATAGATTTTATCAAAACATTTCAAATGTAAAGTTTCACAGATGCTTGTTCAGAATGGTGTAACCTGATATCATTTTTTAAAAATGTCCACAATTTTAGCATTCTGTTAGACGCAGTTATAAAGGCGAACAATATCTGATGATATCAGCTGCCCGAAGTCTAATTTTTGTTCCATGCAACGTTTCCACTGAACAACTCTCAGATCCTCTAAGCTGTAAATTCACACACTAGCTTGTCTCTTTATATTTGTAAGGACCTTCCATTGACATAATTATAAATACAGCTAATTAATGCTATGCCTAGATGTAAATTGAACTCTAATCTTAACCTTAGTAATTAAAAACAAATCTTTTGGTGCTTAATTTTTGTTTTTAATAAAAGTTTGTTTTATTTAAAAAAAAAAAAAAAAAGAGCAGTTTCCCTCATGTGATTCAGTCAAATGTCCCCACAAATTGGGTCCCCACAAAGATATAAAGATACTCCAACACTGTAATTGTGCCGGATGTCACTGAGTATCTTCTTCAAATCAGGTCTGAACACTGGGAATGTCTTGACAAATCAATTCTTAAGGGTTTTTTTTTTTGTGCTTTATGTTTTGAATTGTTACTGCATGCACTCACAATTTACTTCTAGTATGTTCCTTTCTTCATACAGAAAAAAAAATCATCATGTGATAACAGGAACTATCCGGTTTTGCAGAACTATAAACAGAACGACACGAGACATGTCATTGTTCAATGAACACAAACAATTTAACTGTAGGCAAATTACTGTGGGATAAGAGAAATAAAATAATCCACTTTGGGGTGATATTCTGTACTTATCTGACTCACTTAATATTACAATAAACAGAGCAACAAAAAGTGTTAGTCTTCTGTATTAATTTGATGTAAACATGATTTTCTTTTAAATGCTTTACAAACAATGATCCTGTCCATGAGAATGTGTGCAAAAAAACCCTTCCAACAGACTTGAAGTGATGTATTGAATTTATTCAGCTTTGTGTAGAACAGATAAAATGTTGTTAGAAGAATAATTATAATACACGAGTGGGTCAGCACACTGAGCGTTTAACAGCGTGCCAGACAGGGAGCCGAGAGCTCAGGGTTCAGGGCCGAGGTTCTTCATTGCCAGTCTGATGTGCAGGAGGTGTGTATGAGCCTTCATTAATCAGCTTGTCCCTCTGCTTCCGGATCTCATTCAAGCGCTTATTCTGGGTGAAGACACAGGAACGTTAGGAATGTAGGAACAAGCTGAAAAAGGGTGTTATTCAAAAGACAACATGGATGAATAATTCAGTCTCATCTTTATCCACCTCAGCAAGGTGAAAGCACGACATTTCCCTGCACAGAACAGAAAAGATGTTGACTGGGAAGACACTTTTTAACGACGCCTCTTGGGCATTTTACCGATAAACGATTAAAATGTGCGATTATATATTAATTCAAAACTTTCAGACACTGGAGCATTACAGTAAAAATCAATTTACATCAATTTACAATTTTACATATCCAACAACAAACTGTTGGATAAGTTTTGGTATACTGCGAGTTTCCTGGGATTGGCGCGAGGCTCCCTGGGATTCAGTGTAGACTAAACGGTACATAATTTCTTGTAAATCGTGTAAATTGTGTACCTTTCGCATCCTGCATGGCCTCACATCTTTGTAAAATAGAGAAAGTATTGAGACAATTAATTGAAATCGGCCGGCTTACAGACATTTTAATTTCAGAAATAACTGCAGATGCATGAAATTTCAGAAGACGTCAGAATGGAGCATTTCGTCCTCTGATAGTGCTCCAAGTGACTGCCCTTATGCAACCAATACCCATGGGTCTCTGAGAGACCATGCAATAGTGTGTTCTGGGAGGTAGTGGTGGAGAGACATTTTACAATGCCACAGCCCACGTTTGAGATGCTGGGCCAACTGTAGTGAGGGCAACTTGCAGGGTTAGAAAAACGACTGTCTATTGATGTGTATATGCTGTGTGCACAACTATTAAAGAAAAATGACTGCAGTGTTGCATCAGGCTGCTGAATGTAGCAGAGGCGAATGAAATTAATTACATACTGTAATTCTTTGGTGCATCTTATGCCACAGGTTTACGGTGCACCGGATGGTACGCACTTCCCTATTCTCCCCCCGAAGGAGAGGAGGTTAATGTTGACAAAAAGGTTATGTTGACACTTGTGTCATTTTATAGATAATTTCCATTTCTATCACCTATATCTAAACATTTCAGTGCGCTAAACCTTTTTTTTTTGCAAAAAAAAATGTAAAATTCCTTGGATGGAAACAGCGCTAATGTCAGTAATACAAATTGCTGTCCCTGAAAACACAGTGTTAGATGTTTATTCCCAAACACATGCTGTAGAACGCAGGAAAGAGTTGACAAAAACATACATCATATGAATGTTTATCATCTGAGCGAGCAACTGCCCTTAGACTTCCAATCACAAGTCGACAGCTTTTCTATTCTTTCTCAATGAAAACAAATGTGTTGAAATTATTGTTCCTTGCAAATGAATCTGTAGTACGAATGCAGTGTTTAGAGATTACGTAAAAAAAAATTTAATTGTTTAAAATGTACAAACCGTCTTTTGTCGGTGCATGCACTCATAGAAATCTTCAAACTCGAGTTTGCATTCTTTCTTCGCACGGGTATGCCCGATGCCATGACAACACTCGATCCACTCCTTCTCGAAGGCATGGCAGCGTGTGGCTCGCTTGTAAGGCTGCTCGCCGCTCTGGGTCAGGATCCAATGGTCCAACTTGATTCCCAGCCTAGACTGCAGGTCAACGAATGGCATGGTTCTAGAAAATAAAAATATGTATGATGAATTTAAACACCAACATTAAATGGAAAAATACACTCTTAAATTATACATATATTCCTGGGGGGTGGCTCCAAGCCGAAGACGGCAAAATAATACACTTTTAACAGCCTTAACAACAAATCATTCATCAGGAAAATATCAAGAATTACACAAAATAGATAAAGTAATTGATTAGCTTTTCCCTTTGATTTCTTTAAATGTTTAAGCATTGTGGGTAAATCTGCACAGATTTTGATTTATTGAGTTAGATTTTTTCTGTTTATTTTTACTTTATTTGAATGTTCTACACCCAGATATAATTTAATAATAATAAATCATCAATTTGTATAGCGCTTTTTACAATGGTACATTGTCTCAAAGCAGCTTTACAGAAATATCATTTTTACATTTACAAGCGACTTACTAATGAGACCACATTCACACACCAATGGTAGCAGAGCTGCATGCAAGGTGCTAGCTTGCCATTTGGAGCAACTTAGGGTTCAGTGTCTTGCCCAAGGACACTTCGGCATGGGATCAACCGGGCCTTGAACCGCCAACCCCACGATTAGTGGATTAGTGGACAACCCGCTCTACCGACTGAGCCACAGTAAACTTATATCTGTAAGTTTGAATTCTACATCAAACATTTGAATCATTATCATGACTTTACCTTTGTATACAAGTAGTGAATTGCCCTGTTTCTAGCCACCCCCCAATCAGTTCACTGCAGCAAATGTAAAACAGAAAATGGTGGCATGAGGTCTCAGGGGTGCATTTAATTAATTCTTGCACATTTTCGTTTTGTTTAAATTCAATTCGGAGTACACAAAGCCTTCTGACTGTCCACTGAGTGTCCAAGTGCAATTTAGCTCTTGCTTCATCTCTATCTAAAGAAAGAGCGCGAGACAGAGACAGACAGAGACAGACAGAGAGAGACAGTGTGAGTGAGAGACAGTGTGAGTGAGAGACAGTGTGAGTGAGAGACAGTGTGAGTGAGAGACAGTGTGAGTGAGAGACAGTGTGAGTGAGAGACAGTGTGAGTGAGAGAGTGTGTGAGTGAGAGAGTGTGTGAGTGAGAGAGTGTGTGTGTGTGTGAGTGTGTGAGTGAGTGAGTGTGTGTGAGTGTGTGTGAGTGTGTGAGTGTGTGTGAGTGTGTGTGTCTGAGTGAGTGTGTGTGTCTGAGTGAGTGTGAGTGTGTGAGTGAGTGTGTGTGAGTGAGTGTGTGAGTGAGTGAGTGTGTGAGTGAGAGAGTGTGTGAGTGAGAGAGTGTGAGTGAGAGAGTGTGAGTGAGAGTGTGTGAGTGAGAGTGTGTGAGAGTGTGTGTGTGTGTGTGAGTGTGTGTGAGTGAGAGAGTGTGTGAGTGAGAGCGTGTGTGAGTGAGTGAGTGTGTGAGTGAGTGTGTGTGAGTGAGTGTGTGTGAGTGAGTGTGTGTGAGTGAGTGTGTGTGAGTGAGGTGAGAGAGTGTGAGTGAGAGAGTGTGAGTGAGAGAGTGTGAGTGAGAGTGTGTGAGTGAGAGAGTGTGAGTGAGAGAGTGTGTGAGTGAGAGAGTGTGTGAGTGAGTGTGTGTGAGTGAGTGAGTGTGTGTGAGTGAGTGTGTGTGAGTGTGTGAGTGAGTGAGTGTGTGTGAGTGAGTGTGTGTGTGTGAGTGTGTGTGAGTGTGTGAGAGAGTGTGAGTGAGTGTGTGTGAGTGAGTGTGTGTCTGAGTGAGTGTGTGTGTCTGAGTGAGTGTGTGTGTCTGAGTGAGTGTGTGTGTCTGTGAGTGAGTGAGTGTGTGAGTGAGTGTGTGTGAGTGAGTGTGTGAGTGAGTGAGTGTGTGTGTGTGTGTGTGTGTGTGTCTGAGTGAGTGTGTGTGTCTCTGAGTGAGTGAGTGTGTGAGTGAGTGAGTGTGTGAGTGAGTGTGTGTGTGTGAGTGAGTGTGTGTGAGTGAGTGTGTGTGTGTGTGAGTGAGTGTGTGTGAGAGTGTGTGTGTGTGAGTGAGTGTGTGTGAGTGAGTGTGTGTGTGAGCGATGCAGCAGCGCTTTAGTCCTTTATTGTGTCCAGCTCTGTCTCCTGCTCAAACAGATCTTCTTCTGTATAAAGTTTGTGTTGTCATGACACCAGCCGTTTCACTAATATTTTGACTTACTAAATACAACTGCACAGATGCTATATTAAATAAATACACCATTATCAATTTAAAAGGGTGCACTAGCTACAAAACACATTCCCGTCTCATGACTCTAATTCTTTACGACAGTGTTAGCATACAGCTAACTAAACACACAGCAGTGCTCTCTTCTACAGCGCGCAATCCCAGTAGTTAACATCTTTATGCGGTAATATGCCGCCCTGAAAGCTTTTTGTCCAAACATTAATATTATCTCCTTCTATAAAGCAACGGCTTTCATATTTAAAAGACAAAAAGAGTCACCATACCGCTCGGGTTCACTTTAACCTTTTCCAGACCCACTCTACTTCACTGACGGCTTGCCGTAAATCAGTTCCGAAGAACCAATGTTCGCGACACTGCTGCAAAGCTGATCATGACGTCTTTAAGTTAGTAGTGCCGGTAGATGGCGCTGTGAGAATAATTAGTGGTGTTAATTGTATTTTTTTTTCGTGGTCCTTTACATTAGAATCATACCTTAGCAAGTTCAGCATGAGCTGGCTTGTTTTCTATTGTTTACTCTTTTGCATTCAATAATAAAAAAAATAGATTAAAATGTCTTGAACTACCAGGTAAAGTTTTACTGTACCCTGCTGAAAAAAAAACATAATAGAAACCCCTCACAGATTTTGTAATGATTTTAATGGTCCCTATGGGTCTCTACTAGTCATTTGTTGCCTTCTGTTGGTGGCATGTTATGTCTAGTGGATACCATTAAGGACCTATGCCGCTAATATATCCGAAATACATAATGGAAACCATTTGGTCATGGTTTTAATGGTTAACAGCTGATGGATTGTAAATGGTAAATGGCGCACTTATATAGCGCTTTTATCCAAAGCGCTTTACACTGTGTCTCATTCACCCATTCACACACACACTCACACACACACACTCACACACACACACACACACACTCACACACACACCAATGGGAGCAGAGCTGCCATGCAAGGTGCTAGCTTGCTATTGGAGGCAACTTGGGGTTCAGTGTCTTGCCCAAGGACACTTCGGCATGTGGAGTCATGTGGGCCGGGATTCGAACCACCAACCCTACGATTAGTGGATTAGTGGACAACCCGCTCTACCAACTGAGTGGAAGCCATTAAACTTTGTGATTTTTCTTTTTTTTTTTTTCCCAGCACGGTATGCATGTAGTAATCACTCTAATAGTTATTCTTTATTTATGCCAATCAATCTTTATTGATACTTTTTTACTTTGTTTAATTCTCAGGTCAAAATGACCCAAATATACCCAGTGTAATCATTTGTAAGTCGCTTTGGATAAAAGCGTCTTCTAAATGAATAAATGTAAATGTAATATAAATATGAAGGGGATTGTAGGTGCACCAAATAGTACATCTGAATGAGTCCTTTTTCATGTTCAGTGGAAAAAATGAACATAACATTTTATGGTTGATTTTTGTTTAAAAAAAAGAAAACATTTTAACAGGTAATTTGGACATGAACAGTAAAAGGGTTAATAATAAGTTGTTAAATATGTACGGTATGATGTTTTACTGTTAAAGTTTGCACTACATTATAATGTTTAGGGCAATGGAAGACTCAGGGGTCCCCAATCCCCTGGGTAAAATAACTCCATAAATTTAGGCTTTAATGCCTCTAATGTACATAAAACCTGATACAGTGCCCTATAGCGAAGTGAAGAATACATGGTGCAGTGCTTTGCAGGGTTCCTCTACATGCAAGGAAACGTGATGAAGTGCACTAACAGCATCCCTTCCAGTGGAGAAAATGAGATGAAGTGCCCTCTAGGTGCTCCTACTTGTGAGAAAACATGCCCTCTAGGCTGCCTCAAAAGCATAACAGGATTTAATGCACTACAGGTCCTGTAATCCCCCCGGGTGTAGGGAGTGATCTTTTTATAATTCCCCCACCTCCTCCGCCCCTCAGACAGCCTGTCTGCCCCTGATCTACAGTTTGGGATTTTGTTATGATGTTATTATAATCAGTCATGATTGTATTAAAAATCAATGTAACTGGTTTTGTGTTAGTAGATTTAAAAATTTATTATTATTTTTTGGTATTGGGTGGTTTTGGGGTTGCGTTTATCTGGAAACAATGGCTAACTGTTCACGTACACACAATATAATGTGGAACATGTGTTTATTATCTGTATCTGGGGACTTTCAGGGAATTTCAGCTTTGGTTTCCTGGTTACTGAACTCAGCAAATTTCTCTAACAAATCTAACATAAGACAGCTCAGTTAGCCATCTTGGGTTCATTTTAGGCTGGAACTAACTGTAATACTAGATTAAGAAATCTGTGGGAAATGTCTGCCATCTTTAGACTGTAAACAGAAGATACAAAACGAGCTGTTGCAACACAAATATTTATTCTCATAATCCTCTTTGTATTTTCCAAGTGCACTGTGTTGAGGCATGAACTATGCCAGAAAAAAAGTGTTCTTTTAATACTGTTTTTCATGTCAATATTAAAAAGGTTGTTATTTATTGTTACATTTAAGTGTAAATTTAATTTTAGCACATTACCCCCAATATAGCATAAATTCTGCATTAACAGGATCACATTTCCAGTCTGGTATTTAAATTTTTTTTTATGAAATAATAACATTCATTAGTTTATGATCAAGTTTTTATAATTGAAGACACATAAGAAGCAAAAAATGCAGCATATGAAAAAAAAGGATAATATTCCATTACATTCCACAATAATATAACAAACAAATAGTATACAATCAAATGGTTTGTCATTTTGGGGAGGTACAATTAAAAAAAAAATGAATCAAATGGATGCCAAGTATACAAGTAAGACTAGCTTTCAGGGCAATGACAAATACTTCGATAAAGTGCAAGAAGCTGATGATTTGATTAAATTTATTATTCAGAAACTCTCAAGTCCAAACACATTGCAGGGAGTCCATGATAATACAAGGCTTTATTATAAAAAAAAGTGCATCAGGTGGTCTTTCTGACTGTCGATGCTTTATATCTTTGCTATTTAATACAAACTCGCAAACACCACACACACACACACACACACACACACACACACAAACTAGCAGACATGAGCACATATAGTGTTGTCAATGGGAAAGGGACTGAGAGCATTATGGAGAGAGTGATGCTCCAAGGCAGACAGACAAGGATTAAGGTGGAACCGTTTGCTTGTGAAGTGATTTGTCTTCTTTACCACAGCGCTGCTAAACTCTTACATCTGATTGGTCAGAAGGAGCTCATTCTGATATGGTATCATAACATGGTAAGAACTTGTATTACAGGCGCTCCGCATCAACAGATTAAAAAAAAAACATAATTGCCGATATGATGAAGCGTTCATACAGCAATTTTTGGGGGGAAATAAATCCCTAGTGTTAAAAGTTAGAGAGTTAAAGCTCTCTTTTTTCCCCACCTTAGGTTATCCAACAGAGGAAAGTCTTCAGAATAAACCTTTTTCAGAGATGTTCAATAAATGTAATTATAAATGGATAAAAAGTTTGTCGTTGTTTAATAAATGAAAAAAAATTGTAATTGTTGGCATAACTGCTGTGGTATAAAGAGGAATACAATTCAGGAGGTTCTTTTACAGGAAAATAATCGGCTTTGGGCTGGTAATGGCGACGACACCCCCACCACTGCTTATTAACCCATAATCGTGCTTTGTTCCATACATAACAGTGCCTCTCCTCCATCACTAAACTTCAGTCTCTGTGCAGGTGAGACTCACGTGCAGGTCCGTTTATATCTCATCACTGTGCAAACTTGGTCAGTGCAACTACTACATACTGCACTTGTATCCTTGTATACAAGTGCGGGCCATGCATACATACACATGCATACAGCAAATGATACAAATTTCCAGGTTTGTTATGAATAATAATAAAAAAAAAGATATACACTCACTCCCAACATACATTTAAAAACATTACAGTACACATATAGACCGTTTTCCAGAGTCCCTCACAAATCTTACATGTGTGCTTGATACTATTTTCAGTATTACTTGTCTGGCATTATTTTCTTTTGTCTCTCCTGACAGGAATTCTTGTTGCAATGGTTTATTTATTTATTTTATTTATTTAATCTTTGCTTCAATAGCCAAGGCATTTTTTTTGCACCAGTTGGTACATGAATGACTAACAGTCTGAATTGTAGAGGTAGAGCCCTGTCAGTAATTTAGGCAAGATGGACAGAGCAACAGGCAGACACAAGCCACCAAATTCCCCAGAGAGCATGTAAGCTGTCTTATGTATTATAATTAAAAAAAAAAGAAAAATAATACAAACAAGTAGTCAAAGCTCTCTGGTCCTTTCAGACAGAAAGGATGACGTTATCGGGGCAGTGCAGGCCGTCGGTGGAGTTCTGGGCTCGGCAGGTGGGTTGAGGAGGAGGGTTAGGAGAGTCGCAGTCCTCTGACGTGAGCTCGGCGATGTCGTCTGACTGCGTATCGGAGGTCTCCAGGTCGCTGCGGATGCTCTCAGGCTGAGCCAGAGTCACATCACCGAGCCCCTCTCGGAGCGAGCCTCCTGATGACATCCCCAAAGATGAGCGGGATAAAACCCTCCCTCGGTGAGAGCTGCAGTCCTGAGGCTCCTCTGCCGAGGCAGCGGCCATAGCACAAGCGCGGGGAGCCAGATCCTCCTCACTGGTTAAACACAGATGGCTGGGTTTGGCTTCAATGTCCACCTGAATCTCCAGGTTTGTGCGTTCTCTGAAATACATCACAAATATATTAGAAACGACACACACACAAAAAACTGTAGTCATTGTTGTCAAGAATAATTCATTTACATGATCCAATTGACATCAGTTAAACGTATCATTAATACTTATTGAGTCTTATGTTCAGTGCAAAAGTTAGCATCCTCCATAGATTTTGGTTGACAAAAGGAGAAAAATGTGATGGAGAGATGTTAAAAATAAAACCCGGGTGTAACAACAACAAAAGACTATATCAACTTACAAAATGATTTGATTTTTCATGACCCTCCTGGTCTCCAGACTTAATGAAACTAAATGAGATGGGTTATTTACACTCTCATTCTTGTGCCCAGCCCCTCCCCCAAAATGTTTTTGGAGAGAAGCTAAAAGGAAACAGATTAAAGCATTGTTCGAACAAAGCACTAATTACACAAAATATTTAGTATTAGGTATTTGTTTGAACAAACTTTCCTGTTAGCAATGTTTGGAACACAGTGAAAGACTTAAATGTGAAATTATGCCATCCGTGAGACCTTGTGATATGATGCATTGCTCAACCCTAATAGTTTCAATGTCGAGTTATAGATAGAGATTAGATTTGAGCCTTTACATCGAATATCATGACCAGCTGTCAACCAGGGTATCTACTGTATATGATTGGAGGCTATTATAAAGGCAAAAATAAATAAATAAATAAATAAATAATAATAGAATATTTAATAATATAATATTTCTATTACTTTCAGAAAGAGAAATGCCAAAAATTAAACTGATCATTATGTTTGTCCTAGGACTGTAAAAAAAAACTGCACAAATGTAAATATGATATATGCTGCAGAAAGAAAAGTTTCATAATCAGAACATTTCCTGTATTGCCAAAGCCTGTTGGAAATGTTTCGCGGCACGAGATAAGTGGAATCTTATCAAGGTCCTGCCTTGACAGCACATTAAATTCAGACAGACTGATTAGTAACTGTGAATCACACACACCTGTCAGGTATAGTGTATGAGGAGGTAATGGATCCTGCCATGCCTCGAGTGCTTGCGCAGTCACTGGCTGCTCCCAAGCTTCCGGTCTCTCTGTGTACACCTTCCTTTCCAATCTCAGTGCCTTGAACCTCCAGCCTGAAACATCAACACAGTTCAATTACTGTAAACTGGCCTGAAAGTTAGAAGGGCTTCATCAGGTCCATGAAACAAACGCATAGATTTTGGTTATTATTAAGACTCGGTCACACCTGCTGTATTTTCCCGTCCGGGCTCCGAGAGCTCCTCCGGCTAGTGTGTTGAAGTGGGGCGTGTCGACGAGACCCCCAGGGGCCACAGACAGGCCTTCACTAGGTGAGGTGGTGCTAAGGCCACTGGCTGCTCCTTCTAGGCTGCTCTCACCAAGACTGGGAGATTTCAGCGCTCGCCATGCGTCAGCAACTAGATGAGCAAAGATGTGTTAATCATTAAAACACACAACACAACTAAAAGATTTATTCGTAAATAACATAAGATAATATTATTACTATTATATGTCATGTTGCAACAAATGCTGTTACCTGTAATGGGTCCATCGTCATCATCAAAGTCAATCCTGACACCTCGTCCCTTCCCTCTGCTAACCCCACAGCCCCCACCACGACACAGTGATATTGGCACCACACCATACACATATGCCAACATGATCGGTATGCCAATACCTAAGAGCATGACAAGTGTCTAATCACTAAACAGGTCTTTACTGGTAACTGCAGAAATACTTCTTAGGAACAAGCTTTAAAAAAAAAAAAAAAAAAGAACAATATATTTTTTAAAGAACTATAAACATTTATTATAGAACAGTTAGTTCTGGTCCGTTAATCTGATTGGACAAGTGGCGTAACAAGAGTGTTGATATTTATTATAACCGCACTGGGGCGTTTCACTGTGCATCACTCTGCTACATTAAATTCCACTTCCTAGTTCGAAACTTTACTACAGTAGTGTTAACGATATCGTTAGTGGAAATGGCAAACAATACTTTTTTTCCATGAATATAACTTTGGACTTAAAATAGGAAAACTTGTGAAGATGACGATGAAGAGGAAGAAGGGACGTCAATTACACCGAATCACAGCTGGGCCAATTCAGTATAACCTCACTCTTGCTTGTGCACTGTTGCTGAATTGACTTTACTTTTCCATTCCATTACTTTTCTCTGAAAACTTACCAACACTGACAGCTGCAATAACCGGGGCTGTAATGATTGACAAGGCTACACCGCCAGTAATGGCCAAGTTTCTCCTGTGCTGAGAGTTCTTCTTCCCCTCATAATGCGCATATATCTGTGCCAGGAAAAGTACAAATAGCATGACAATGCGTTGCTGACACGGTGTTAACAAATGCATGCAGTGACAAAGTGCTTAAACATGAAGACAACTTCTTTTTGATAGCACCGGATTTAATCGAAAATGACCTGCACTCCAGGAAGCAGAGTTGTTATAATAAGAAATGTGCATTTTACTTAAAGCTCCCGGTGAATTCCTGTTTATTCGGTTCTGTGTTTATGCTGGTGTGGTTGTGGTGCATTTCGTAGTCTAAGTATATGTGTGAAAATTTAAGGGAAGTGAGACTTCTTGATTTTTGCTGTATTGTGCTGGTCATTTTGGGGAAAAAGTTCAGGGATTTTTTCTTTTAAACTTCCGAGACGAAACAATGAAGATTGCGGTAAATTCCGTAAAGCTTAAAGCTTGTTTCAGTAAAGCCATACACGTACATTACAAAAAAATTATATCCTAGCAAGTATGAATATCTTGATAATAGGCAAGATAATTCAATTAAGATTTTGAATTAGACTTAAATAAATACAAGCTTATCAATCCTAATACTAAATATCGTTACTCATTTCAAGCTCGAATCCTATTCTATTGCTACATAACTGATCATTTAAAGCATTTATTTCTGCAAAGAAGCAGAATTATCTGTCTTTGGAATAAGACCGTTTTAAGAATTAAAAAATTTAATATGTCTAAAAATAGGCTTAACGGTCTATTTTGTTTGTATAATAATATCATATTGAGAAATATTACACAAATCTATCATTACTCAATCCATATACCTTCACTTGTTATCATTACCATGCAGAGAGACTTGAGACTTGAGTTAATTAATGTTGGCTAATGTAATATATATGTAGATAACGTAATAGATAGCATTGCAAGGATAACGGAGATCTGGCTATATAAACCATACTGTGAACAAACAAGGAAGTGCTCAGCCATGTCACTGACAAGAAATCATTTATTATTCAAAAGCAGTTCCTCATAAATACCCCTACTATACGTGTTTAAATTCCCAGAATTGCACAATGAATGGAGTTAGTCATGGACCGATCATTGACAGCACAGCAGATCAGTGTCTCACCTTCCTTCCTACGTAAACCGGGATGCCAATGACCATGGCAGGCACGGCAATGCCAGCAATCAGCGTGATGCCGACCGGTGCACCGATCAGAGTGCCAAGCTGCCACAGGATCTTTTTCTTTCTACTCCATGGCTTTTTCCCCCAGAAAGTACAACCTGATGGACTGAAAAAGAAAGAAAGAAAAACAACCAACATGGGTTGAGACCGAATGTAGGCAGAAAGGCAAAACACACTTTATAGACATTCTAGGAGTTTATCAGCAACTACTGAACACTGATCTGAGATGAGAGCTGAGATGAGACACCTGAGGTAGTGCAGGTCAGAGATTTCCTTCATACACAGCCAGCAGAACTCGCAGCCACACACAGCGCAGGTCATGTGATTACAGCTTCCGTCATTCATCTTGATGATGTAGGCGCCGCATCGGGGACAGGGCTTGATGTCATCAGCTGTGGGGATTAATGGAGTTGGGTTTAATATAAGCAGAGACATACGGAGGCTCCTGTAGCAAAATATGCCGAGGAAGCTGTATCCAAATGAGTTTTTGTTTTTGGATACAAATAATAGATTTCTTATCCAAATAAGAGTTTTCGAACAATTAACATTGCTAAAATGTTGCTGTGAACTCACAGAATTACTAAAAAAGTGTAAATTTGGGTCAGAGGCTGAAAATATATTTCACAAGCTAAAAACTATGCTTGTACTAGTAAAGATATTAGTTTATATTAGTATATATATTAGTATATTAGTTTATCAGCCCTAAATATAGTACAATTGTGGAATTTCAGACTACTAATTGCCAATTGGAAGCTCTGTATTTTCAGGAAACTCACATTCCACAGTTAACAATAGCTATGAATGTAATTAACCAGGATGTGTAAACTGCTGCATTTCTCACATTACATCAGTAGTCCATTGTAATGCAGGGTTTAAGAAAACTGCTTGTAATCATATCCATTAATGTACCAATAACTGGCGATATACATTGCTATAGAAACGACACTATTTTTAAAGCTCAGGACATGAATAACTCTGCGCTGTCCTTCTGTATATACAATCATTGCAACATGACGTGAACACACTGTTAAACACTTAGTTACTTTTTGATATGATTTATCTCAAGTTACACTGCATATTGTTCTGAAGAAATGCATCAGCAGTATAAAAGCTGAGGCTGAAAGATGAAGTGGTTGAGATGGACTCACTGGGCCCTTGATCGGCTCCGTAACTAGGCGAGTGGTTGCTGTGTGTTCTCAGTGAGAGTGCCCTTTGCTGCCGGGCCGAGTCGCATGTCTGGTTCGGATGCCAGGCCTGCTTGCAGTGGTAGCAGAACTCGGCGCCGCAGCCTTCCCTGCGGCATACAAGCCTGGGGCAGCTGGCACAGCCTGATGCGATGACGGCAAATCTGACAGAAGAGACAAGAACAGGTCAGGGGAGCTTTCTGATCGGTTACAATACACTAGCATTACCTAGAGCACAGTTATGGATATATGTTACACGCAGGGAGAAAGTGTATATAAAAATTATTTTTAAAATAAATAAATAAATAAATAAATAAATAAATACATTTTTTTTTTAAAAGGTTGCATGGGCGCAATTTACAATGGCATATACAAAAGGTCAACTTCACTTCAATTGAGTGTACTTCTGAAGAATGTTGAAGACAAAGGAGGGAAAAAATAAGGAAGAAGAGAGATTGAGGGTGAGACGTTGGAGCCTACAGTGTACACCTGCATCTGTGTGTGGTTGATTAGGTAGCTGTAAAACAAACTGCTGTAAAAGAAATTCTGTCAATGTATTTCAATGGAAGAATTTGACACTTTCTGTATGCGTAAATTTTCAGTTGTATTTATCCTCGCTGAAAACAAACAGTGTAATGTTGCTAAGCTTCATTAAATTCTTATGGATACATGTTATTCTGTTTTGGGCTGAACAACAACAACAACAAAAAAGTACTGTAATAACTAAATAATAAGCAAGACGTTACGGAGTTAATCCAAAACACCCCACTGGTGTACCTCATTTCATTTTGTAATATCAACAAACTTGAAAAACAGCTGTCTTTTCCGGCAAGTTGTTACGTGTTGCTAAAATCACAAGATTACGCCATTAAGGACAGTTTTTTCCGCCTGTACAAATTTTCCACGGAAAGCCTATATATAAGCAAACTAGTCTGATCAAGTTCAACACACACCAATAACAATTTAGAAAAAGATTTTACTTTGAAAACCAAACATGTTTTTACTGGCTCAAGGAGGGAACCAGTAGAATACATTACTTATAAATACATGACTTTATACATCATAGAAACACGCATTATAGAACACATCCACGGTCCAGTAAGGAGGTAATGACCGCTTTAATTAAATCCCATCCCTATCCTGTTACCCCTAGCAACGCTGGCTCCGAACTGCATCCTAGTCGCCATGGCAACTGACAGTAAAATGGAAAGAGAAGCTTCAGATTGGGAAAGAATGTTTCAAGATGAAAATCATACACAGGCTACAGTTTGACTAGGAGTAACCACGCAAGCAGCATGGAAACTAACCATTACAGCTGCTACTGAAATGCATCTCTCTTTCCCTCAAAAAAAAAAAAAAAAACAGAAACATCCCTTTCTGAAAACTCCCATCTGTAGGCTGGAAAAACAGTGGTGGTGACTTGAAAGACAGACACAGGCAGGTCCCTGATATGTAGGTCATCAACCCACTACTGAGACTGACAAATCTCTTAAATGCCACAATGTCATGCACAGTAAACATATACTCTCAGAATGACACATCTTCCGAATTAGGCTTCCCACACAGCACTTGGCATCTTATGCTCTTTCTCTCTCTCTGACCTTTAATGCACCTCCTACACTTTACAGAAAAGCCCCAAAAGCAGGGATACTCACAGTGTTCAACAATTACAGACAAAAAAACCTTCCTATACACAATATACCGATTCAAGCTGAAAATCCTGAAGTGCTAACAGTGAACAAAAGCTGGCAGGAACTAATTGGATCTTATCATTCGATCTGGTTATGGTTACGAACGTTATGTCATTCTTACAGTTGACATGTTGAAAGCTATTCATGTTATCCTTTAAATTCCCAGGACTTGTCAGTAAAATCCTGACTTATATTCCTCAATTCTATAACTACTTAATAATCATTTTAACTCCCAGTGTTTGAAAAAACAAAAAGAAAAAAAAAACTTGTAGATGTTTGTAGAAAAAAAAGTAATGTTACTAAATGCTCCATTTCCTCCCTCTCTCATATTTATACTCCCAATTGCCATTAGGAAAAGAGGATGCATTAGGATCCCAAATGAACGTTAAAACTGCAAATGGGACACAACATTATTAAGTAATGAACAGCACATAAGAATGATATTTTTCCCCTAAACACATACTGTTTTTAAAATGAATTATCATTAAATGTTGTCTACATCATTTAAATATGTTAAATATGGTCTATATGACCGATATGTGTAACGAAGGCATTTCAGTCAGAATTGTAAGCATCTATAATATTTATATATTTTGTATTTTGGCAAAAAATTAGTACACGCTATTAAAATGCCTCTGAATACATGTGAGAAGTGTATGTGTCTCTGCTTTAACCTTACTGGCAGTTGAAACGCTTCAAATCACAGAATGGTCAAATATAACATTATAATTCCACAGTGAGGACCTAGTGCGCTTTTACAACTGTATCACTGTTGAGTAAAAAAGATAAATTGGGTCAGTGAGATTAAGTCACTGGTTAAGTAGTGAGTAAAACAAGAGGTTTATCAGTCCTAGAAAGTGCTCGGTTTGACTTTCACTCTTACCCGCAGTCTGGAGCCGGACACCAGCGGCAGTCGGGGTCTGAGGCGAGGCATCGCCTTAGCAGAAACTCCTCATACTTTTCTAGCAGGGCAGCATCGTCCAGGATGATTGCCACCTGCCTGGGCACCAACCGCTCGGCACACTCGGGGCAGCTGAGCTGCACGCGGCTCTCTGTGATCTCAATGCGCAGGTACTGGCGCAGGCAGCAAAGGCAAGAGCGATGACTGCAGCCCTGAAGCTCTGCCAGCTGATCTTGTGGCTGACGCACCAGACATAGTGGGCACTCAAGCAGCTCTTGTCCTCCCAGGGATGCCTGGCTGGAGGATAAAGGCTCGGCCGGGTCGGCAGTAAGAGGGTCTGGGGGCGCAGCGGTAGGAGTGGGAGGCTGAAGGAGCTGCTGTTGCTGCTGGCTGTGCTGTTGCGCTAAAGGTGTTCCCAAATTAGCTTTGCTCTTCCTGGAACCACGTTTGCTGTGAAAGAGGTTGGCAAAGGAGATCCTGCCTTGCTTCTTGCCTGGACCACGACATTTCGGATTGGGAATGCCACTGACAGACGAATGAGGAGATTCGGAGTCTTTTTCTGATCCCATTGCCCAGGAAAGATCTGATTTCCTTTAGAGTCTGTCCTGATAAGGTACAACTGACTTTGAACCAAAATCTTTGAAGAGGGACTCTTGTGTCAGGTATTTCAGATGCCAAAAAAAAAAACAAAAAAAAAAAAAAAAAAAAAAAAAAGATTGTCCCAAATCAGATTTTCAGATATCCAGTTACTGATACTAATACTAATTCCCGTCACACAGTCACACCTTTGTTCTGCACTTATCGCGAAATGACAGAAACGGAGATTAATCTTACTGAACAAGGTTGACGCAACGGAAAGAGAAACTAAAAACAAAAAACCCTACAGGTTTGTTCTTGTAACACTCAAGCAGCTGATTAGCAAACAATCAAGTAAACACGCATCATTTCCAATACTACAGACTCTAAAATGTAGTTGTTTGTCAAATTGGGGTTTTTCAGTTTAAAAAAAAAACAAAACAAGAACAAAAAAAAAAAAAAAAAACACTTGGTTGTCAGCTTCTAAAACAAAATGAAATATAATATACACTAGGAAATATGTCCTCCGTCTCAGAGCGTCCTCAGCTTTATATCCTCTGATGCTTTGGTTGAATCACACGGCTGTGCTAAGCTGCTCGTCTCCTCTCCTTCTCAATCGGCCTGTCTGTAAGGAAGAGAAATGACACAGGAAGTTAGCATGAAGAGCGTGTGCCTGTGAAAAGGAGCATGTTCTGTACCCCCCTCCTTCACACACACACACACACCTCATCTCAGACTGGCTGTTTCGATTTCACTGTTAACTCTTCCCTCTCAGTGGGAGCAAAATTACCACATGAGATCTGAGTCATGTAATCAGAAATACACCAGGAAACAGTAACGTGGAAAACAAACATATCTCCAGACACTGAAAAAACCCCCAGTCTATGCTCAACTGTAACAAGCCTCTATTAACTATTTAACCCTGTACATGTATTTATTCATATGCTTATTATTGTTATTATTATTATTATTATTATGTTCATGTACATTATTATATGATGTGGGTGTGCTAGGTTATAAGTATTAATAAGGAACAACAGGCCGTGTTATTACAGGAAAACAATTAAGATTGAAGATCCCAGCACATCCCGGAATGTTTTTAACACCACAGCGATTTGCCAATGGTGACAATTCTTCAGTTCTTCGTTCATTTATCTCTCTGTTCTTTCTTATCTCACTCTCACTGACACCTTCTGGCTTTCGCTTAAATGCACAAGCACACACTCTTCAGCTCTGTCTCTCCACTTCACACTGCGCTACTAGTGCGGTTGCCATGGTGATCTTCACTAGCAGCACCACAAACACGGACCCTCGCAGTGACAATGCCACTTATAAATGCACACGCGCACACACACACACACACACACACACACACACACAGGACTACTACATTATATACTGCATATACAGAATGGCAATATTACAGGATGGCTTCAGATTATTTAAGATAATATACCTAAACCCACCAGTCATGTGTACACACACACGCACAAAACACACCTACACACACACTCAAGGCACATTTAATGTCTTGATTTCCTCAGTTAACCCCTGGCCATCTGCCCATGAGGTGCAGCTTTGTTTTACGGGAACGGAACTAAAAGTGATAGGAGAGGGAGCAATGCCATACTAAGAGCAACAGCTCGAATCTAAACTCTTTTCTTTTACCACGATCAAAGCTAACATGTAAGGACGTGTGCTGTGCACTACAGCTCAGATCAAGATTTTGCGAACACATTTGCACATTTTTTTTCCTTCTTCCAAAGAAATCTGAAACATTTCTTTCCCGCAGTTTCAGGACTCGTAAACAGACAAGTAGGCTAAAAGAGTACGTGCTACTAATTCCTGTTTTGTGATCTTGATGGAAATTGAGAGTTACGACTGGAGTCAGTGTGACCCATTTCCATGTTAATGCCAACGGGAATTATTGTGACCTGAAATCTTGGCCCACGCTCGCAGTCATATGCAATGACCTGCACAACATGTGCCCTAGACCCTAATAATAATCCTATTGTTTAAAATAGCACTCACAAATAACCCTGACCCAGGTTATTTACACAAACCCAAACCATACCTCATGGTGCTTTCCTAAGTCAGAACGGTCTGTGCAAACAAAATAATCGCCCATATACTCTTTTTTTTTTTAAAAACCCCACTGGTGGTCCACCATTGACCGTGACACTACATTTCCACTTTAGTCTCTCTTCAAAGGAAGCAGCAGACTCTGCTAATGTACTTGATTACAAATAATAACCATCTGTACTCTTTATGGTGAGGTTTGGTGCATGTGGAGTGTGTGGGTGGACAAGTAAGAGTTCGCTAGAACAACGTGTCACCTTTCAACACAAGAGAACACACTTCTGGAAAGTGTTAATGTTTATTAAACCACAGAACAACAACGATAGCTTCAATCTACTATAACTTTTTTTTTTACTGATCCATCTTTGTATCCAAAGTGTTAATCAGATCTTAGGAGCATTAGTCACTGGTTGGTTATTCGATACCCAAAGACATCAATGTACATGTAGACAACATGCAAATCAAGCTCCTACATTCAAACCCTCGTTCCTCATTACAAACACAGTCATAAATAATACTTTGCGCTTCCGGCTGAATCAGCTCCTTGTCCTTGAACTGGAATTTTGAAGGAAGTGAACCCAAATCTAGTCACATGTAATGAAGTGGAAGATAAGGAAAATTTGGATCTATTGAATCTACACAGTGTATTCTGGCTTACTCTTACTGCTGCTGCGTGAGAACCAAATGCTGACCCAACGCATCAAACTGGGAACTCGAAAACCACTGTATCAGATCTAATCATGATACTGAAAAAAACCTAACATGAATTGTCATGATATTTAAGACATTGTGGACTCTGTATAACAAAAACAGACTGTTTAAATACGACTGGACAGAAAAGTACCGGTATTTATTCAGAAAACCTTTATTCTGGTCATGTTCAAAACAAGTCTCTCATTTGGTCAGAGTCAAAAATGGTAACATGAAGCACCAGTGCAAAACAAACATAAAAACATGACCATTTCAAATTGAGGTCTTAGTTGTAGCCATTAATTAAACATTAATGGTTGCACATTAAAGAGTAACTGTTGTCAATCAGTAATGTTAATTACTCATACAGACTTTTATTTAAAAAGGACTGGATCTAGTTGCTAGGGCCTTGTGGCTTTATTATTTCTCCCATCTTAATTAAGGGGGTGAAAAACAGGGCTTATTGTTGTGCCGTTTCTTTTTTCTATGTACAGACGATTTCGAGTGGAAAACAGAGGCAAATGTAGCTCTGTTTTTACTATTATTAACAACTAAATAAGTTCCATTAATTATTTATTAGAATAATTAATTGTGGTTATATCAAAGCTATAAGACAAGGCAAAAATTTACGGAACGCTCGAATAAATCAAAGATAAACAACAAAAAAAAAGAAGAACATTTTGCTGTGACCCTGTCTGTCTCCAAACTAGATCAGAAGAAGGCAGTATGACATATGGCCGAATTAATAAGATATACGCCACAGACAATGGATAAAGGTTTGCCAAGCAATCTGGCAGTTATAACAGATACGATAGGACGAATTGGGGGTGTTGAATATTACATCCACGAGCTGCTCAGAAAATATAAGAGGTGGAAGGTAGTCACGTTATAAGGAGAATATTTATATCACATTCAAAAAGCGAGAAACTGGCACTATACAGTGGCGTCCTTCACAGCTCCTCTGGCACAAGCAGTTCAAATAACCCAACAATTTCTTATCAGTTTGACAGCAGAGACTTTTAACAATACACTGGTTATGAAGTCCTGAAGAAACGGAATACACTAAAATAAAGCAGCTCTAACCAATCAGTTTTCAAAAACACCACTGCACTGATAAGCAACAGGAAGCTAATGAATGCAAAGCAATGTTCAGAACACGTTACACACCAAAATATATTCTCTACATGCATTATTACACAGACGTACAGTTGCAATCTAAATTATTCAACCCCCAGTGCAAATGGTTTACGGTCAAAACGTACAGACTTTCAGCTGTTTGTAAATGAACAACTCAAACACAAAAGCAACTGAAACAGTTCAACACATCGAATGCTAATAACTGAAAATGCATCTTGTAAATGACTTTAGTCTCAAAACTATTCAACACCCTGAATAGAATCCCTCATAACAGCACACTTGATGCAACTAATCAAGGGGTTCATTAGTTGCACCAGGTGTGTTTGAGCTGGAACACATGAAATATCTGAACTGGCTAGGGGTAGAAAATGAAAGAAATACCCAGACGGGGCAGAAAAAGGAAGTTATCAACGGCTACAACCAGATTTCTGGGAAGGCAGGTTGTGAAAAACTCTTGAGTGACAGTAAAAGACCTGCTGCAAAACTTGTTGGCAACAGGCACTGAGGTTTCAGTGAGCACAGTAAGGCGTGTACTAAACGCAGAAGGTTTCCATGTAAGAACTCCTAAATATGCAGTACTGCTGTGGAGCGATGGAAAAAAAAACTGGGACTTTTTGGCACGATGGATCAGCGGTATGTCTGGATGAAGAAGAATGAAGAAAGAACACTCTGTCCACAGTCAAGCATGGTGGTGGCTCGGTGATGCTCTGGGGCTGCTTTGCACTGGAAACCTGCAGCGTGTGGAAGGCAAGATGGATTCATTGAAGTATCAGGAAACCTGACTTGAACCCTATAGAAAATCTGTGGTGGGATTTGAAGAAGGTGGTTGCACCACGCAAACCCAAGAATATTACCGAACTGGAGGCCATTGCTCATGAAGAGTGGGTTAGGATTCCTCAGGAACGCTGCCAGAAGCTGGGCATCCAATTTGCTGCAGGTCATAACAGCAAAAGTGTGCTCTACTAAGTACTAAAGATGCTGGTCATGAAGGGGTTGAACAATTTTGAAACTGGAGAAGTCATTTTAAGTTGACTTCGGGGAAACCACTTGAAGCATTGTGTCATTGTGTTAAACCATTTCATTTGCCAAATTTCGTTTGTCAAATTCATTCTTTTTTCCCTTTCCCACCACCACCCCTTTATTTGAAGGACAATAAGAACTTATGAAAATATCTAAAGTTTAATTTTTTAATTACAATTTTTTTTATTATTGTTGTTAACATCATTATTAGTAGTAGAAGTAGTAGTAGTAGCAGCAATATTAGTATTGTTAATAGTATTAATATTACAGGTGAGAGAAAGAGAGAGGGAGAAATTAAAGGGAGATAAAAAACAAAACAGTTTGATAGCAAATAAGGAACAAATATGATGAACAAAAAAAACATTGTAGAAGTTACAAAGTGAGAAGAATGGAGGAAAAAAAGTGAAAGAGTAGCAAAAATTACAACATCCATCCATCCATCCATCCATCTTCAACCACTTACTCCTTTTCAGGGTCACGGGGAACCTGGAGCCTATCCCAGGTGGCATCGGGCACAAGGCGGGGTACACCCTGGACAGGGTGCCAGTCCATCGCAGGGCACAGTCACATACACACTCACATTCATACACTACGGACACTTTAGACACGCCAATCAACCTACCATGCATGTCTTTGGACTGGGGGGAGGAAACCGGAGTACCCGGAGGAAACCCCCGACACACGGGGAGAACATGCAAACTCCGCACACACATGGCCCCGACGGGACTCGAACCCTGGACCCTGGAGGTGTGAGGCGAACGTGCTAACCACTAAGCCACCGTGCACCCCCCAAAATTACAACATTTACAATATTAAGTTATCATATGAAAGTACAGATGATACTTATTTATATGTTTCAAATGATGAGACGGACTCTTTTTTTTTTACTTTCTTGGCCTAATAGTTTCTCCTGAATATGATGCCCTCAGTGATCAATCCCAACATCACAGACGCTCTAGTGACAATGCAAATCTCCATACACTCACGTCTATGCCCTCTAACCTCACAAACCTCAATCACTCTTTTGGATAAGCACAAGCAAAGCTTCTCATTAGTCAGGTCTCAGCATTTCCAGCCTGAAAGAGCCGGAATACTGAAAAAAAAAGCCAGATACTGAAAGAGCATCTCAGCACTTTAGCCTCATCAGCTCGGACCCTGCCGCAGTGCCACGCTATCCATCAGCGGCTCATTAACAGGGGCTCCGTCTCGGGCTCTCCCAGTCTCTTTCAGCCATCCACACACACACACACACACACACAGGTTACACGATCAGCTTTGTGTGAAATGTGCCTCTGAATCACCTTGTTGTTACATAATACTTGGAGTCACATTTGCAGCTAAGCAGGTACGTGTGATTAGTGTCACACACACGTTCGGGCCTGCTCTCAGACCATCCTTCATGATTATAAGAACAGGAAAAGACTTGTTACGACTGGATTAGTGTCTCACTTATATACACACATTCCTGTAAAACATTTAACTATGCTGAAAAAAATGTAACTTGTGCTTAATGTACATATGCACTAGTTGTGTGCCGTTTAGTTGTGTGCCTTTTAGAGGATGGTGTAGCACACTACAGATTAGCAACACAAAAGCGGGTTTATCCAGAAACTGGAAGCATCAGCAACAGAGCGCCTAATGAACTAATTCGATCAATTTTGTGTGCTTAGTCAAGGGAGACTAAATAACTGTGTGTGTGCGCGCGCGCTGTTTTTACAAAACCACCAAACCGACTAACAGTACAGTTTAAGAAACGTAATATTCTTTAAGCACCACAAGACCACCACTGAGTCATAGTGTCAAAGGTTTTAATATCACTTAAACACTATGCTAAATACCCTCAAATAAAGGTGGCCATAATTTGAAATAAATCCTAACCAGCTGCCATCAAAAAAGAGCAGAGTACAAACTGTACTCTCAGTCACATAAATGGAGGGGTGTCCTACACAGCATTAAAAAGGCGCATTAATCACTTTTTTTCTTACAAGGACAAATAATCTGGAAAAGATGTAGAACATGATTTTAAAATTCTTTTTTAAGCAATGGAATCAGCCCATGTACTTTATGGTCTGAGGAAACTGAGCCCATAATAAACTAAATTATCTGTGCTTACATGGCCTTGCTGTCAGTCTTTTTATAGAAACTCCCCAACACCCCTTCACCCTGTCGCCATCTCAGCCTGTCCAAAAACAAAGAATCAGGTAAGAGCCCAGCACAGCCAGATACTTTTACTGTAAGCAGAAGTAAAGAGAAACAGTCTGTACTTGATCAGTCCCTCCAGGTTTGAGAGATTTCGTGATTGCAGAAATTAACTCTGCAATAATCAAATGAGCTTGCAAATTTTCACATTTACTGCAGATTTTCTGCAGATTTGGGCCAAAACGTGTCATGTGATGTCATCACAACACGCATTCAACCAAAGCAGTCTTCGATTCACATGCGTGGAAAAGGAGTACAGCTAAAAGTCTCATTTACCAACAAACATCACTGAGCAAAACTATGTTGTGAGACTGCAACTCAACTATTTTTCAGCAAAAAAAAAAAAAAAAAAAAAAAAGCACAAAAGACTCAGCAAGACGCATCGCCAATTTTGAAAAATGTCACCGCAAAATTGAGAAGTTTTGGCGGCAACAATAACAAAAGAAAATTCTGCGCAATCCTGTAAGAACTGCCTGAAAAAATTAAGAGGAAAGGTAGTTCAAGTAGAATAAACAAAGTGGTTTTCCAAGATGGAGTAATTTCATTTATACATTTCTCATCTATAGTTAATTAACAATGTTAGAAATGTCCGTAATAAACAGCCTCTCATCATTTGAAAGTGATGCTATAATCAAACTCAATCTGAACTGGCAGCAGGTTCAAGGAGTAAAAAAAAACCCAACGAAACATTCCTGCATTGTTGTAGTTCACCTTCTCAGCCGCTAGATCTCCAATCTTGACTAATGAACCTTTAAGATGCAACATGACTAAAGCTGCTACGTTCTTAATCCTCCGATTCAATCTGCTGAAAAGGCTGAACACAGAGCAGCTGAAGTTAATTATCAGCACCCAAGAGGTCCTCCCTGCTTCTGAAACATGGTGTGACAACATAAGTGTATTCTTTAAGTAAGAGAACACTATTGTATGTCTAATAAACATTTTTGAAACAAATTTAATAAACTATAATAAAGAATATGTTGAATAAGATAATCTCAACAGGATAATGTCAACTTGTACCCAAGAACTGCTGCTGTAATGGTAAAGACTGTCATGTGTCCACCCCATTCCTATTAACAACATGCTCATACTGAACATCCTTTTAGCACATCGGCTGCTGTTTAACTTGATAGTATACAGGTGTAGAAGACTAATGGTTCATAATGATTTATGATCCCACTATCCGGCGAGTTCTCTTTTCAGTCTGCTTCCTCTCAGCAGTTCTTCCTCATGTTGTCTCAGGGAGTTTTTCCTTGCCGCTGTCGCCTCTCATTAAAGATCTAAATCTACATCCGGATTTCTATAAAGCCGCTTTGTGACATCTTTTGTTTTGTTAAATGCACAATAAAACTGAATTTAAATGAATGGATGATTTTGGTGTACAAAGATTTTTTTCTTTTTAATGCACAGCAGGATAATAACATGAGTATAGATTTTAAGTAGTAAATAAAATGACAAGAGCTACAAGCAAAATACCAAGAATCTAAATAATAATAAGATTTGCCCATACAAGGATAAAGAAACAAATTTCATACGAAAAAAAACATTGCCTCTTTATTAAATTTTCCATTTTTTAAAATGAGTTTTTAACCTTTAGTATGTTTTTGCTTGCTTTAAAAAGTTGTGCTTCCGAGCACACACCTAAATATCTAATGGTCAACTGGTATTCATATGATTCGCTTTTCATTTAAGTTGAGCTACTTTTTTGTTTGCATCCAGCGTGTAGCAGTTCAAATAAGCTAACAAATAGTCAGCTAACTGCTAAGTTACCGAAATACATCAATCATATAGCCCAAAAACATTTTATTCAGCGTTCTGGGATTATTAAATGAGTCCAAGTGTGTTTTAATATCAGGGAAGTTACAAAAACGATCTCCACTAGCTTGTGCTTTGATCCAGGAAATGGTTGTGACATAAAAACAGAATTTTAGTCATAGCCTATTGGTCCCAGGTACACTCTCAGAAAGGATGTGTTCATATCCTACACACGTATTGTGGTATTACTATTTCAACACGTGTTCAGTTATCCAATAAATTAAAAAGAAAAATATTTCCCACGAGTTACCAATACAAAAAGTGTTAAATTATTGTCCAATCACATTGCGGACTGCGCTGCTGATCTCATCCTCACACTCTGAACTCACCTCAAAGTGAATGTTTGATGTTTTGAGCTTTTGATTGTAACAGCGGAGTCGGAGTCCTGAGGCGAGGAAACGAAATGACCACAGATAAATTAGCTTCCATCACTATTTACTGTTAATGCTGCTGAAAATGCCTGGCTGAGATCGTGATATTTAGACAGAGAGCTCTCGATTGTTGATTTGGAGTCAAGGGAAATTTTCTCTCTTACACAGCACTGTGTTTTATCGTATTGACTTCCCGGCTACATTTCATGTGTTCAGCTGGAGGTGAAAGTGAAGACCTGCAGATACACGTCACTAATCACAACATTTAACTGAGCAGCACGCAGAAAAAATAATTATCCCCAGATATGATTTAAAACTGTCCTGTTCTTTATCAGGCCACAACATCGAGACATAAACACATAACTGTTTACATAATGGTCACATTATGGCTCTATAGCTGAGTATTACTGAAACTAAAAAAAAAAACAAAGAATAAACATTCTTTTATTTTATTTTAAGTAAATCACTTGATCCCGTTTAGGGTCACTGTGGATCGGGAGTCTATTCCAGGAACACCGGATGTGAGGTATTTGCAGTATACACTCTTTTTCTTGGTGTCTGGTTTTCTCCCACCTTCAAAAACATGCCAATAGTCATGAGGGCAGTAGTAACTCAGTCATTACAACGTTGGACAACCGATCCGAAGGTTGTGAGTTCAAATCCCTTAAGCATGGCCCTCAACTGCTCGGTTGTATAAAATGAGATCAATGCGAGTTGTTCTGGATAATTGCGTCTGCCAAATGCCACAAATGTAAACGAAGGCTGCCTATAGTAAACAGTCACATGGTGTGAATATTTGTGTGCGTTGTGCCCTGCAATGACCGTACATCCCAGACAGGGTGTGTTTATGCCTTGCACCCACTGTTAGTCTTAGGATAGGCCTAGGATAGTTAAAGGACAAAGCGGTTACTGAAGATGAATTAATGAATGAACACAACAGGAAAATAACCAGCTGGTAAAAAAAAAAACTGTTCTACCAGTTTAATCTGTGTTTGGGCAACCGGTAGCTGTTCAAGCTAAGATGGCTTTTCTAGGAGGGAGTTAAATGACAGTATTAACTCCATAAACTGTAGACGCCATGTAAACATGAACAAAAGTGGTTAAGACATTGGGCTGCTGATCGGAAGGGTACGAGTTCAAACCGCAGCACAAGCCTGGAGCAAAGCCCTTAACCCTCAACTGCTCAGGTGTATAAATGAAATAAATGTAAATCACTCTGGATAAGAGCGTCTGACAAATGTAAACAAAAGAATGTCAAGTATACAGGAAGTGTTCAGCACCATGCAGGTCATACACTGGAACAACTGACTTTCCTCTGAATTGAATCTGAAACTGGACAGAAGCCAATTCTGTGTTACATTTTCACTGGAAATGGAGGCACTGTCCAACACACAGGCGGAAAAGGGTTTCAGGCTACAGGACTAAGATTAGATCAGGAATAAAACCGGACTGGTAAATGAAATATGAACACGAACAAAAGCTTTCAAATAATACAGCTTGTGTGTGTGTGTGTGTGTGTGTGTGTGTGTGTGTGTGTGTGTGAAGTCTGTGGGAGATAAACCCAAGCCCATCTACACATGACACCATGTCTCGAAAATATAACCAATATATAAAGTCTGTTCTTGTGGATAAGATCAGATGATAAACCTGTTGTGGGAATAAACAGACAGAGTTAAATAAATAAATAAATAAATAAATAAATAAATAAATAAATAAATAAAAATCCTGTCCGCATTCATTTGGTCATCGCACTGGTTCACACAGGAGATGAATCAACCATCGGTGTTTATAAACATATACATGTAGCATCATTCATAAACACAACCAATCAGCATGCGCATTACCACAATGACACGTACCTTCAACCCGAGCAGTGCCGGTGTAAATGAGAACAGGGCGTTAGACCGGGAGCTTCCGTTTACTCAACTAACTCCTCTGAGGAAGGCTTTTCTTCAGCACTAACATGAACACCACACACACACACACACACACACACACACACACACACACACACACAAGCGCGCGCGCAGTCTCGATCTGCTGGACGAGCTGTTTCCTCCTGTACGCTGTATTCTCTACACACAGCGACACCAATTAAACCCGCAGCTCGGTTTCTCTTTTCCGTTTACGTCATTGAGGAAAGCCCCTGCTCGCGAGCCCAGCAAGCTCCTGGAAACCCCGCCCCGTGACGTCACACGCCGTCCCTTACGATTGGTCAGCGCGCGGATACAGGAAGCGGTTTGAACACTCAGGCCGAAACAGAAATCTAACGGGCGTTTCTACTTTCACGAAATCAGCGTTATTTCTAGGTGAAATCCTCGAAGCGCGACAGTGAAAGAACTTACTGATTTACTCATGTTAAAAAGCCTGCTTCTGAAAATAATAATAACGACGAGATGACTTGAATACGGAATAATACACTGGGGGGGGGGGGCGGGGCGCTTTAGGAAAACAATCAACAATGGGTCATGTGACCTGTGGACATCACTTAGCGTTTTATTTCACCTACACCACAACCTTTGAATACGATTCTTTTTACATTTATTCAAATAATATGTCGTACTTTCATATGTTTATAATTAAGAAACATTTGTAATATCATGAGTGTTGTTTTTTTTTATTTGTATTCCTCACACCATACAAATAGAAACCACATAACTGACTTCAGTTTGATGATGTATAAAGATGGGATGAGTAATAAAAATAATAAAACATGACAGGATATCCTGTTATTATGAGTTTATATTTATTAAAACAACAGATTTTAGAACCTTTGGTATCATACTGATCATACTCTCCTCCGAAGAGGGGGAAAAAAAAAACACGACGACAGTAGAATATCACCTTTTATTTCAAGTGAATCAAAGTCAGCTTTGTCTGCACTGTCTGTTTTAATAATGGTAAGCTATACAAAATTAAGCATACCATCATAACCATGGATAAACCTATGTGTGTTATAGACACCCCACAACTCATCAGGCTCAGACTGGATGGATGAAGCAGGTTTCAGACAGCTGTAGAAGAAAAAAAAAAAACAAAAACGGCTCAGGTAAATTAAATATTCTATTCAGTTGATGGACGCAAAAAAGGGAAAACATTTCTAAATGTTTTTTTCCACTGCAGGATGCTGCAAACAAAAAATATTAAATTCACACCACCAGGTGGACAAGAGCAGAATCACAAGAAGAAAATGCAATTACAAAAGCAAAAGCAGTTTTCAGTTTAAATGAACTACAATGTCAAAACTATTTGCCTACAAAGGGGTTAAAAAATGAGTAGCTATATATATATATATATATATATATATATATATATATATATCTCAGATTATAGACTGAGGAAGTCAAGCAGCACTGACAATCAGGAGGATTGATCAAAAAGTAGTAAGTGATAGAAAGTGACATTAGCAGAGATTGGTCATGCTGACTTAGTGAGTGTGATTTCTAAGTGAAAATACATCCTCTTGTGTTTTTTTTTTCCTTTGTTGATGTTTTGTCTAGACCTGGGGCCTGTACCATGAAGCTTGTTTAGGTGGCTAGCCAGGTTAAGTCTCAGTTTAGTTTGTGCCAACCCTGGGTTTAGGATCCATGACAGTGGCTCTGCTTTTACCGGTCATCACCATAGTAAATTACTCTCTATGGCAAACCTGCTCCATGGCAAGTTATGTTCTAGGTAACTGAAACAACTTGGACCCAACTTTAGTGTAGGTTTAAATTCCGACGTCACGTGCTTATGTGCACGCGCTCATGGACTAAACATAGCTTAAGGATCAAAGCCTGAGTTGACAGACGTTGATAACCAGTGTCATGGTACCAATAAAGCATGATTGGATTGGTTTGGTCAACTCGAAACTCATCCCGTAACCCAGAGTTTGTTCAATAAATTGTACAGGCCACCACTGCTCGTTACTTGGACACAAATGTAGCGAGACTGAAACTGCAGCCTACTTTGTTTAGATAATAAAAGATACATACTCCACCATTAGGCATTTACTATTACACAGATATAAAATCCAGGTGTGCCATGGTGCATAATGTAAGAAGAGACAGATAATTGTCAAAGCTGTCATGTTTCCATACGCACAACAAGCTTCCAGACAAACCTAAGCTGACAAACTCACACACTCAAGTGCAGCATTTTCCTTAGAGGTGGAACCCAATCCTTTCCTTGAAAGAGTTAGACACTAAGGAACAAGAGGGATGGAGAAAATGTTTAGATGAATAACACAAGGTCTTTACAGGTGGTGGCTGAGAAGGCAGCAAGGATGGAGGCAAAGACGACTTCAGGTGACTGAGCAGCATCGATGGCATGGTGAATACCACGTGCACTATAGTACTGCACCAGGGGGGCTGTCTGTTTATGATAGGCCTCCAGCCTCGAGCGCAGCGTCTTCTCATTATCATCACTACGGCGAGTCAGAGGCTCCCCAGTCACCTAAAGACACAGAGAGACGTACATTCATATCAGTACCTGAGTTCAGACCAAGAGGCACAATTCATGAGCTCATCTGGGCTAGGACTCCAAGTGTTACTCAATGCAGAACTAGATTCTATGTGGCTTGGAAATTTCTTTGAATAAGTTTTGTCCCTGGCAGGACACACCAAAAAAAACAACAAAAAAACCCCCCAAAAGCCACCGGATGCCACACTAATAATAAATCTGTATCCAACATTCCCTTAATCTAGAAAATATTCGTTCTTCAGGTGGAAGAGCAAAACATTTTTTACTACAGTTTGATAGTGGGACAGGACGAGATAGCGGGACGACTTATGTAAGGATTAGAACACAACAGGACATGCTATTATAGGAAAATACTAAACAGGCTGTTTTGAAGCATCTTGGCATCCCTAAGTGTTTTATTCCTCTTATACCACAGCAATTTACCAATGGTTATGATTTTTATTCATTAAAAACACCACTTTATCCCCTCATAGAAAGCTTAACCATATTATCAATTATTCTTTCTTAAATAACTTGTTTGTTATTAGACTTGGTTTATTTGGAGCATCAGTCATACACCTGTGTAACTTCTCACTATAATATGAGAATGTATTAGTACAAGCACCTTAACAACTCAAGCTGTTACAGGAAATGACTTGAGCTATGGTATAAATGTATTTATTCACCATGGCCTTATTGCTTTAGTTGTGATGTAGCTCTGTAGATAGTAGAACAGCTAGCTGCCTTTCCATAGACATCTGAGAAGGTTGAGCTTTAACATTACTGTAATGCACATGTGTCAAACGAAACGCTCTGGGTTCTCCATTGACTCCAATGTAAACCCATCCGCGGCTGTAAAAGACGCCCAGAGCAGACGCTCCAGCCATTCATTTGCTCCATTAATAACCAGAGCATGGCGATATATGACACTGTGAGCATCAACCAATCAAATCAATAAATAATAACAAATCAATCTGATTGGCATAGGGTCTTCGGTTCTCCAATCAGATTAAAGCTCACAGCGTATTAGACGCCTAGGGGCTGACAAAGCGTCGGTGGTCGAGGATTATGGGTAATGTAGGCCTTTCCGCTATCCAAAACATACGAATAAAACTTTATTTCTCAGAATCAAAGGAGAAAAATAATCATACTGAGAGCCACTTAAACTACATCCGCAGCAAAGTCACGTCAAGGCAATTTGAAATGGAGAAAGCTCCACAAAATTAACCTCAACATGTTCAAGAAGAGAAGAATTGACACAAAAAAGGCAGTTTCACAAACGATGGAAGAACAAGTACATGTTTGTACTTCAAGGTGAAAAACCAGCATGTCTTTTGTGAGGCGGTGTCAGTCGTGAAAGAGAGCAATCTACGTCTGCATTCTGACACCAAACACGGAGCTAAGTGTGGGAAATTTAACCTGAGAAAAACAAAGAATTGCAGCAGAATTAAAAGACAAACTGCAGTCGCAGCAGAATGTGCTCACAAAAGCTACAGCCAAAAATGATGCAGCAGTGAAAGCAAGTTTTATTGTAGCTGAAAAATCGCCAGAGATTCTAAGTTTTTTTCACAGGGTGCATTTTTGAAGCAGTGCATGCTGCGGGTGTGTGAGCGGGTGTGTGAGCGGGTGTGTGAGCGGGTGTGTGAGCGGGTGTGTGAGCGGGTGTGTCCCAACCAGACACCGACTTTTCAAAATGTCAGTGTGTCAAGAAATACCATCACGGACCGAGTAAAAGAGTTAGCTGGAAATGTCTATTAGCTGTGGATGAAAGCACAGACAACATACATACAGCGCATCTATCCATCTTTATTAGAGGCGTGAAGCCAGACCTCTCTGTCACTGAGGAGCTCTTGGATGTAGCTGCCATGCATGGGACCACAACGGGCCGGGACAGTTTTGATTCAGTGCACAAGACCGTAAGTAAAAATAAATTGCGTGGGAATAGTTGGTGGGACTAACTACAGATGGTGCACCTGCAATGTGTGTTGGAAAAAAGTTCTGAATGAAGTTAAGGGTTAAGATCATAACTTATTTATAATATTTTTCTTTATTTGCTTTAATAGTTTGAACGCTGATTCAAGTAATGTGGGTTTCAAACTGAACATTTAATTTTTTACATCTGTGCAAATGCATATATAATATTTGTAAGTTGAATACATTATTGAATGTTATTTAACAATATAATAAAGTGTAGCTTACTTTATTTTAAATTACATTTTGTTACATTTATACTGTTAATGTGGCCCATCGAGGGCAACCATTATGCTGATATGGCCCTCGGTGAAAATGAGTTTGACACCCCTGCTGTAATGCATTCTAGGTTTAAAAGCCTTTCCAGCATTAGTGACACAGGACACCTTGAAGATACATTACACATAGGGCATAGGTATAGCCAGGAAAAGAAGCGCACCTGTTGCATTCCTAGTCCTAAACTGGGAGCACAAAAGGACATCTTGAATAACAGTTTAATACGGTCACGGCAAATTCCTTCTTTTTTATGACGTTAACTAATACAACTGCGTCACTGAATGAGGACGGGAGACGAGGACAGCCGAATTTGGGCCAGCTGTAATGACAAACACAGCTCAATAAATACTGACATGAACAAACATTGCATGTGCCTTTTTCTGGTTATCATTTCTGCATAAACACCCTGCTGTGCAACTACAAGCTTCACAATCCTGTCTACTTCTTAGATGATTATTTTAAAGCGTGAGATTTAAACACATCTCAAAGGAGTTTAAGCTTCACTAACCCACGCGAGGAAAAAAAAAGTGTGAACTGGCTTTCAGCCACTCATTTGAATAATTGTTTTGCTTCTATGAAACCGATCTGTATAAGAAAAAAAAAATGAAGGCATATAAAGATTTTAAAAAAAGAAAGGAAAATTGGCTACATGAATACAGCATAGTTGTCCTTATGAGCTGGCACAGGACAGCTACCAGAACAGCAATTACACAATACCCAACACTTTCTACATTTTGGAGCTGAGGCTGACAATGGCTGAGTCTAGAACAAAAGTAATAAAATGTAATGATAATCATTCCCATTGCATTTAATGCTTTGTGATGTAAAAATACTGAACACTTTAGTGATTTGTCATAATATAGGTTGTCCTAAAAGTCTCCATACATGTGGGGAATTGAAATTTTTTTTCCAGATAGCATTTAAGAAAGCCTTTGACAAAAGAAGAACCATTCTCATGGCTGGATTGGGAAATTCTTCTCATGGCTGGATTGCAAGTCGCAAGGTTGCAATGGACTTTCACAGGAAACATGGCGAGCACCACACACACACACACACACACACACACACACCGTTGTCAAACTTATTAACAAATTCAAAAAGACTGGACGTGTTGCGGACCGACCGAGAAGTGAACGTCCATGAACATGAATTGATGAAGGCACAACTGACGTGGTGCTGGAAAACATAGTCCCCTATATATGGAGACTTTTGGGACATCCTGTATATACAGCATAAACTACATACACATTTAACACAAACACAGACAATAACACTAGTGACCTGAACAAACTGAACATTTTCGCCAATAATAGAGAATGTCGGTAATCAGGAAAGTTTGAACACCTGCGGTGCCGAGGGTTATTACAGCAGAGCAAGACGGCATTGTAAAGGAGCCGCTGTGCCGATGCTTTTAACTTGGTATTTAACCCAAGATTCCAGCTTTATGAAATTTCCTTCTTCGGTGTTCTCGCAATATTCAGATACATTATGCTGTAACCTGTGATTCTACACTATTTAAACTTACATCATCCTTCATAGGCTCCTTAGGCGGATTAAACTCCTCATGGTACGAGCGGCCACTGGATTGATGAATAAGTCTGAAAATGCAACAAACCAGAGGAAAAAATAAAAATTAAGCATTCTTTAAGAAATGCTGCCAAGTTCACCTCATGACAGGAACACAAGGGGAATGCTACTGCACAGGATAGTAACTGCCCCAACATGTCTAAATCAACTCAGGGGAATTTACAAGGAGTTGAACAGAGTGATTTAAGACATAAGCATTTGTATCAGACTGAAATAGGGATTCATGTGTAATCGTGTGCTCCCATGTTCTGATGCAGGTGCTATAAATTGATTATAGAAAAGAAAAATCAGGCTTGAATAGTGCACTAATCTGAATGTTTCAGAGTTTACTTTTATAAACACAAAAGAAATCAAATAATAAATAAATAAAAGCTCAATGTACAAGCTCACCAGTGATTTTAAATTTCCAGCCTGATGAACTGAGGAGTTGTGTAATAGATGTAAGAGATGTATTATTTGTTAACACATTTGGTTGGATTTCAAAACAGTAAGACGCAGTAGATCAAAGTTGATGAAAATTTCAAGTAGCAACATGTACAATATTTTTGATTTGAACAGATTTCTATTCTGAATCTCACTCAGTGCTGATGTGATCCATTTCAAATCCAACTGTCGATTAGGACTGATTTATGAATTAGTGCAAGCTGCGTTTATTTAGACAGAACTGCAGAAGCACATTAGAAACCGTTGGTTTAATGCACACTTTTCCCCTTCTCTTACCTGCCACAGATCCTGCGAACAAGGAGAGAGTCATCTACAGAGAACTCGACTACCGAATCCAGCTTCTCTGTGCGTTTCTCAAGCAGATCATCCAACTACAGGGGAGAACAGGAACATTTCATATAACAACAATGACTACATTTACATGGGCAGCAGTAATCTAATTATTGTCCTTATTCTGAATAACACAATATTGTGATTAAGGTGTTTACATGAGTTGATTTTAGAATATTCCTTTCATGTTCCTGTTTTACATGTTATAGAACATAAAGCGATTAACGGCACACATCATTACGTCCCCACGCTACGCCGTCTGACGTTCCTCCAGAATTTCACGTATCAACATACAGTTCATTTTTGTTATGGTACCGTATACAGTTTTGTGTGTTTCATTTTCTGTTTTACAAAAGCTTCAAGTGCAGTTAATTATTTGTCATGCAAATAGACGACTGCTTGAAGCCGTGGGCTGTGTCCCAAACCGTGTACTTAGCTCCTATATCTTGGCTGAAAAACATGCTTCTCACCTATTATACAGTAGGTAAGTACGCTGTTTCTGAGACAGCAGTGTTCTCTTGTTTGCCGTCAAACGGTTGAGCACTGCCGTGTGAACGTGTCCAGTCGCAAAATGTGGTGAAAAATCCCACACGATGTTTATAGTATGATTAAGGTGTTTACATGTCTGTAATGCACATCGATAATGTGACTGAAACGAGAGTACGCCACCTGTCTTAATTCGATTTGTGTTTACTTCGAGTATGACTAATTGGATTAAGGTCATCAATAATCGCTGTTTACATGCTAGTTTCTTAATCGGGTTAATATTGGATTATTGTTGTCCATGTAAATGTTCTGAATGAGTAATTTATTCCTCACTAGTCTAACAACACTCATTAAGTTTACCATTTCTGCTTGTTTGACTGTGCGAGGAAAACCATCCAACAGAAACCCTTCTTTGCAGGCAGGAGTGTCCAGGTTCTTCTCGATGAGCTCGACGACCATCTCATCACCCACCTAATGACAGAAGACGGACAGTGACTCAAAACAACATGCTATTTTAAAAATGTTAAACCAAATAATTAAAACTTCTGTAAAAAGGCTACAAAAGAGCAAAAGTGGACATTTGTGCCCATTACCAGTTTGCCAGCATCCATTGTCTCTTTTAATCTTTTGCCTAGTTCAGTGCCGGAGGCCACCATCGCTCTAAGCATGTCCCCAGTGGCCAGATGACACACACAGAACTTCTCTGCCAGCTTGGGGGCCTGTAAAAGGCAAAGGACAAAGCATTAAACCAGATATCTCGTCCCGTTAAATAGGTTACATTGACATTCAGGACATTAACTTTCTATTTCAGTGCTCTCTGAGATTCACATTTTAAAATTCACACTCTCTATATTCAAATGGTTTTCATAGTGCTCATAAATTCAGATTCCGTGACTCTTTTCAGAGATTCTGTCTTAACAGCTCCAGGCTCCCAGGTTCAATCAGAGAGACATATCTCCCTGCAGTTCTCACCTGGTTTCCCACTGAAGCTAAACAGGGTTGAGCATGGCCAGTACCTGGATGAGAGACCTCCTCCAGAATACCAGGGCTGTGCATGAAAGTGGCATTAGTGAGGCAGGGTGGTCACCATGGTGATGTAAAAGCACCTTCTTTCAGATAAGACATTAAACCTGTAGCCCAAGAGTAGGGATATCACCCTATGCTGGTGAAATTCCCCCATTGCTCTAGATCAGTATGAAACAAAACTGACCTGTGGTGGGTCAGGGGTTCAAGCTGCCACTGTTGGGCCATTGAGCAAGTGCTCCAGTGGCACAGTATCACTTCCTAACAAGTGTAATATGTGACAAACAAAGGCTTCTGCAAATTTTCCTTCCTCGTGTTCCAGGGACAGTGCCAAAGGTATTGACTAACTTTTCAAGAGACCACCTAAATTGATATTTCATACTTTTGGCACAAATCTAATGCCATACCTGACCAGGATAAAGCAGGTACTGAAGATAGATGAATGAATGAGAGCATCAGTGGAAACTTCTGCTGGAAAAAAACATCTTCCTTCTCTCACAGTACACAGAAAATACACAACAAACACATTTCAATAGTAATATTTTCCCACACGGTTTCATGGTAGAGTTTTCCTTTAAGTCCTCCCCAGGGTAAAACACTGCTCTCCTGTGCTTCATCCTCTATAAAATGCTCCAAAAAACCGAGTTACTTTATTCCACAAGGAATTCAATAACGCCATAGAGTCAAAGGTCACAAAGGCCCAGTGTACTGGAGCAATCTCTCTAGCGATTCAGGAAAGAAACCCAGTGCTGGATCTCAACCCGGAAGCCCCATGTTGCTCTAACATGTATCCAGCGATAGCAGCAGGAGACCGGATCCTGAACCGACACTGTATCCTGTGAAGAATCCATGCAGTCCATTCAAGCACATGTTAGCTTAGCTAAGTTAGCGGACAAGCATAAGGAGTCTGACCTGAGTCCCTTTCCCCGCGCCGGGCGGCCCCAGCAGGACGGCCCGAATCCCTTTACGAACACCAGAGACAACATCGTCTGCCTGGGAGTTAGGCGCCATAGTCGATTTTTCACACCGTGCTATGAGACCTCCGAGCCGCCACCACAGTACCTCAACCGGCGGAAGGGAGCGCTAAGACCTCCTTCCCGTCTCTATAGATAAGTCCCGCCCCTTAGAGTAACACAACGCGCCCTCTGATTGGCTGTAGAGACGTCTTTCAAAATAGCTCGCGCTCATTCGAAGAAGTAACGTACAAATATTTTTTTGAAGTTAAGTAACTGAATTCATCAGTTTATATTTTCTTTATATGCAACAGGGGGCGCACGGTGGCTTAGTGGTTAGCACGTCCGCCTCACACCTCCAGGGTCCGGGGGGTGTGCGGAGTTTGCATGTTCTCCCTGTGTGTCGGGGGTTTCCTCCGGGTACTCCGGTTTCCTCCTCCAGTCCAAAGACATGCATGTTAGGCTGATTGGCGTGTCTAAAGTGTCCGTAGTGTATGAATGGGTGTGAGTGTGTGTGTGATTGTACCCTGTGATGGACTGGCACCCTGTCCAGGGTGTACCCCGCCTTGTGCCCGATGCTCCCTGGGATAGGCTCCAGGTTCCCCGTGACCCTGAAAAGGAGTAAGCGGTTGAAGATGGATGGATGGATATATGCAACAGATACACAGAGAAAATAGATCAATAGAAAATATAAAAGAAAATATCTACACATCCATCTATCTACCTGTCCATCTATCTATCTATCTATCTATCTACCTGTCCATCTATCTATCTATCTATCTATCTACCTGTGCATCTATGTATCTACCTGTCCATCTATCTATGTATCTACCTGTGCATCTATCTATCTATCTGTCAATTTATCTACCTGTCCATCCATCTATCTATTTCTCCATCTATCTATCTGTCCATCTATCTGTCCATTTATCTATCTACCTGTCCATCCATCTACAGTGGTGTGAAAAAGTGTTTGCCCCCTTCCTCATTTCCCGTTCCTTTGCATGTTTGTCACACTTAAGTGTTTCGGAACATCAAACCAATTTAAACAATAGTCAAGGACAACACAAGTAAACACAAAATCAAATTTGT
>JAFFST010050867.1:22045-36927 GCA_022414735.1 Noturus placidus | reverse complement strand
CAGGCAGGGGTGTGGCTAGAGAAATTGAACTCAGGTGTGGACAACCACAGTTATAATATGTTTTAACAAGGGGGGCAATCACTTTTTCACACAAGGCCATGATGGTTTGGATTTTTTTTCACCTTTAATAATAAACACCTTCATTTACAAATTGCATTTTGTGTTTACTTGTGTTGTCCTTGACTATTGTTTAAATTGGTTTGATGTTCCGAAACACTTAAGTGTGACAAACATGCAAAGGAACAGGAAATGAGGAAGGGGGCAAACACTTTTTCACACCACTGTATGTATCTACCTGTGCATCTATCTATCTATCTGTCAATTTATCTATCTACCTGTCCATCCATCTATCTATCTATCCAGCCGTCCATCTATCTACCTGTCCATCCATCTATCTATCTCTCCATCCATCTATCTACCTGTCCATCCATCTATCTATCTATTTCTCCATCTATCTATCTACCTGTCCATCTATCTGTCCATTTATCTATCTACCTGTCCATCCATCTATCTATCTACCTCTCCATCCATCTATCTACCTGTCCATCTATCCATCATCTACCTGCTCATGTATCTATATCTATTTATCCATCCACCTACCTGTTCACCTATCTATCTATCCATCCATCTATCCATCTAACTTAAATAGAATTTGACATGTTTTTGAGGTGGAGGTAAAATATCACCCATTAATCCATACTAACTGCTTCATCCTGGTCAGGGTTACTGTAGTTGAAATTAATAATTTGTTTATATTTTGGGAAACAGAACTAAATTAATTAGAAAATAACTTTTTATAAGTTCTCGCTCACACACCTCTATTTCAAGATACAGTGCTGTGAAAGAGTATTTGATTTCTTCTGTCTGTGTACATGTCATACTAAACAGTTTTAGACAATACAGTTTTTATTCATTTATTTAAGTAAAAAAAAGTTATCCAACATCTATCACCAATGTGTAAAACTAATTGCCCCCTTAAACTTAACATCTGGTTGTTCCAAATTTATACTGAGTGGTAAGTTAGTATTAAGATGTTGGACTTCTGAGAGCTATGTCATGAGCTAAAATCCCAGCACTGCCAAGCTACCAGTGCTGCACCCACGAGCAAGGACCTTAACCCTCAACTGCTCAGTTGTATAAATGAGAATTATAAGTCACTCTGGATAATTGTAAATATCTTCCAAATGTCATAAATGTAAAGATACATGTGAAAGCTCCGTTATGTTAGCACTAATAGGACAGGAAGTACACGGATATTTAAGAGAAATTTAAATTTGGGAGAAAACGAATTTAACTCTATACACAAAAAATAAATGAAAGTTATCATAATGACATCCAACCCTTATGTTGGGTTAACTACACTCTTAGATGAAGGGTTCATGTTCTTAACTTCCTAAGAATTTGGAAAGGACCTGATATGCCTTTTATTAAAGAGTGTAGTTGTTGTCCCATGTTTCACCATTATACACGATATAAACAATACAGACACAGGATTAATGGAAACAGTACATTGCATGAATAGGGATTATTCTTGGTGGCTTTTTTTTCCTCTCGCTATTTCCCTATTTGCCTCTTAGTCTGGTCATTTGCCATTTTTTATTTCACCTTATTATCCTCAGAGAAAATCATAAGACACAAAATTTCATAATAGAAAAAGGTCATTTAGTCATCTTATATTGCTTACATTAACACTTCAAAATGGATCATTTTGGCCCAAACAGCAGGGTTAAAATATATAAAAGCCAACATGAAGTACAAATGAATTTTATACCATGTAAATATGACATTCATAATCTATTTAATATACAGTTGGAAAACATACTGTGAAGAGTATATGCATTAGTCAGAGTAACAACCAACAGGCCAAGGGCACAGTGCTACCACCATCAAGCTTCACTGTAAGGATGGTATTCCAAGGGTGATGAGCAAAGTTGGGTTTCCATAGTGCTTTGTACCAAGGCCAGAAAGGTCAGTTTTGGAGAACCCTTTCCAGGTGTTTGCCGAGCCTACAACGCGCTTTTTAGGCAAACGTCAAATGGGATTTCCTAGGGCTTGCCTCTCTTTCATAAAGCTCAGTTTTATAGATGTTATAGCTGGTTGCCTGTTGCTTGCTAGTATGAACAGAGTTACAGCTAAAAAGTGTACATCAGCAAGGTACTGAGTGACATGATCATATTTTCATCACTGAGAATGTAACCTAAAATGATTAATGTATAATTAAAGTGATACTCATACACAATATTGGATAAAGCTGCTGTTTTTTTATTGGAATGTCAGCACTGCACATATCTTGACACTACATTTGGAGTGTTTAAAACAGGGTGGGAAACCAAGAAGCATACTCAAGTGCCTTCAGCAAACTTCTCCACTAATCACTGCAAACCACAAGGCATATATTAAGGCATTTAAGCAGGCATCTGTGTGCATTTAAGCCAAAATAATAATAAAATGCTAGTATAAAGTGTAAAAAAAAGAAAGAAAGAAAAAAATTATCTGCTTTGTCAATAACAACTATACTTGTCTAAACACCTCACATACACTCAAAATGAAACTGTGATGTAGATCTTTTATCTTAGAACAGTTAAAGCAGCTACTGACATTAAGTGTGCACTTTAATAGTTTAATAGTTTCAACAGCCCAGAATACAATCTTATTTAATTCAACTGTTCATACACAATATGTTTCTAAAAGTACTTTTACATTGTCCAACCCACAGAGAATATATAAAACTAGAATAAAAATTTCCCTGAATAAAAGCAAACCAAGCAACCCTCATCATTATTTCAAAAGAACATGCTCTCAATACTAAAGGTACAGTCACACCATAAAACTAAAATTTATCCAAGATGTAAGCATGAAGATTGAAAATGTATTATTAAAATCTAAGGAGCTGTAGTTCTCAACATAGTGTTCAGCAAACATTCAAGTATTAATATTAAATAAACATTGTCCCGTGTATTATGATTATATGGAGGACCAAGGGAAAGAATATATTTAATATGCTTTAGTGTGGCTTAAGCTTCTGTGTACACATTAATCCACTATAACTGAAGCGGTTACTAATTCCATATTTTTATTACAGCACATATGTTGGTAGTTAGGCAAACTCTGCGTTATAAAGACTGAAGCAGAAACTTTACATATCTGAATGCAAACCAAATGCATTTTATTAAGGAAATTGTTCAATATATATAGTCTAGAGCTTTAAAATGCAATAACTCTGCCAATCAAACTAAATCTTGCTTCCTGTACTTAAGTGAAAACCTACAGTGTGACGCTATGAAAGAACTTAAAGCTTTGCTTGGGGAACATGCAAATTAAGTGCATACAAAGAAAGAACCCTGGTGTCCTGAATAAGCCCATTAAAAAAAAAAAATTAAAAACTTTTTAAAAGTTTATCTCCTCATGCCAAAACCATGAACATGACTTTCTTTTCGATGTTGTAAACAGTCATTTGTGATTTATAATTCAATACACAGTTCAGGTTTATGATGTTAAGCTGTACAGTCACCATGTAGTTGTTATAAACATCAGAATGTGCCCTTTACAAACAATGTGAGGTGGATTATTCTTTTCTATGAAATGTTGAGCATTGCTTTATCAAATTTTAACTTCATTTCCATGACTTCAGCCAAATATACAATTCCTTAACTTTATATTCAACTGTAAACATTTTGTAACTTTGATATTGTATTGCACTTCTCAGCAAACAGTTTGATATTTCATGTAGAATTAGGACCTGTGAGCTTTGTCTCGGTCAGGGTCACGCTGGCCTGTAACATGAATCTGGCTGCCACATGCGAAGGTCCACTAGGATTTGATTGAGCTTCCGCATCCACAGATTTCTCTCTTCTTTAGTGTCAGCACAAAGCCAGTTCCTGTACGTTAAAAGATGAAGATGAAAGTTACTGGTGCATTCCAGAACTGAGATTGACTGAGAAGACATACTAGACCTTGCACAATATTTTCGAGCATTTCTTTGCTCATCTTTTCACATATTATTAGTGATGGTTGGAATATTACTAACTTATCAGAAGTTATAGATACCAGATTGTACTGAGCATGTACTGAGCAGGGTCTTACTTTGTGACACACATGGTGTTCTTGCACTGGCTGACCAGAGTTTCTTTGTCATCATCCCTTTGTGGTCTCACTGTAATCAGTTCAAAGGTGTTGGGCCGCGCACAGAACTCGCGGTTTGCAGGCTCCACTTTACGACTTGTACAGCTTGCCAAGTTGATACGACCAATAGGATTCTGCACAAAACAGGTCACGTATTTAATAATTTATCTATCTTTCAAACATCCATCACTGATTAAATCCCATTTTATTTTGTCTACCTTGCGTTTTTCATCGTCAGGATAAGTCCAATAGGAGATGCAGTACCCTGAGAGGACACACCACCTCCTATGCCAGGCTCCAAAACCACTGACATCTTCAAACATGGTCTATAAATTGTGATAGATGTGTCAGTGCAAATGCTATTTATATACGCCATATCAAAGCAATAATACGCATAATAAAGAATGGCTATTTTGTGATCCATATGCAAAAGATATAGAACACACTGACCAAAAAGCCTCTTTCCTGCACATGTGAGTCGACCTCACACTGAATCTTGAGGTGAATATGGCCTTCCAAAGGACAGAGAAAAGGCACCTGGATGTTTGGAGATGAAAATGCGAGCTCAGATAATTTGCTTAACAGTTTCTCAGTTGAACATGTAGCATTAAAAAAAGAAAAAGAAACAAAGCACATGCAATGTTTGTGGAAAAGAGACAACAGTCTGCACCAAACACCCACTGAGAGGGTAAAGAAGTGAGAACACACAAGTGACTTGGGTTAGTAACACACTGAAGGTGTTGCAAAGCAAAATATGATCAATACAAAGCAGCCAATAAGCAGCCATCCCGTGTTACTGAACGTGGAACGAATATAAAAACCTTATTCTGAAACAGGTCCTCAGTACGTTTACACGGACAACAATAAACCACTCTTAATCTAATTAAGACCATACTTTGATTAAGAAACTACCATATAAACACCAACCTTAATCTAAGTAAGCTCTAATCGAATTAATGCAGGTGGAGTATTCCGGTTTTAGTCGTGCATTACAGACATTTAAACACCTTAATCACATTATGAACATCGTGTTAGTTTTCACCGCATTTTGCTACAGGACACCATCTCACACGGCAGTTTTACGGCAAACAAGAGAGTTCGGCCGTGTCCCAAATCTCATACTTTCCTACTATAGGCCTGTAGTGGGGAAAAACACATGTATCTCGGCTACTATATAGACGGTAACTACGCGATTTGGGACACACCCACGGCTTCAAGCAGTTGTCTATTAGCATGTACAGCATGACAAATAATTAACTTCACTTAAAGCGTTCGTAAAAAATAAATAAACAAACACACCCAAAACTGTATACGGTACCATACCGAAGACAAACTGTATGTAAAATTCTGGAGGGACGTCAAACGGCGTGGCGCGGTGATGTAATGGCGCAGGCTCATAATCTAAGTATGATCTATAACATGTACATGACAGGAGTATTCTAAAAGGAACTCATGTAAACACCTTAATCACATTATTATCTTACTTAGATTAAGGTCAATAATTAGATTACTGCTGTCCATGTAAACGTAGTCACTGAAGCCTGCGCTCACACCCTGTATATTTGATCTATAAAGAGTGAAATGAGTGCGCATAAATAAGGTGACCTCTATAAATAGCACTACATCATGTTAGTATTAGGAAGAACTTAATGCTTTGCTTGGGAAACATGCAAATTAAGTGCATACAAATAACTCGTGTCCTGAACAAGCCCATGAGAAAATAAATAAATGTAAAAAAATAGATATTTTAAAAAAAAGCCCATTTTAAGTATCTTTCATCATACCAAAACCATTTTGAATCTTGACTGCACAGACCATACAAAAAGCACACCATGAAGTTTACCTTTTCCAGAGGAAATTTGTTTTTTCCAATAGAAGCCAAGGTTAACTTGTGCGATCCAACAAGAGCAAAGTTACTGGAACGCACTGCATTCGGACCCCCAGGGCTGGCCACTACTACAAACACAAATACACACAGTGTTTTCCCAGCTACACATACAAACAGCAATAAATAAAGCAAATTAAACTTTGCTTTTATTGAATACTCACCAGGTGTTTGGAGATTGCTTTTCTGTCATAGAAGAGAGGGGGGAAAAAAAGTTGATCAAAAATGTCACAGAAATAAACAACTGTAGGTAACAGACTGCTGTAAATATTAATTTAATGTAGTGATTATTCAGATTATTTACATTTAAAAAATTTTTTAACATGTGCCATCAACTAAAAAAAACCCTTACACTGTGTTCAGGCTTGTCTAATATATTTAATAACATTAAGCTTTGAAATGACAGTCTGCTTCCACATCAGCCAATCACTTTCGCTTTTGATTCATAAAACAGTTGTACCAACCCTTTACTTAGTAAGAGTTCCTCTCAGCACATTTGTGAATACATTTTAAGGATAAACTCTGTGTTAGAAACCTTCAGTGCCTCTTAGGAGCACTCTGCTCTTTACTGCCTCTTAGTGGTTAGATAAGATTCTGTGTGAAGGCGCAGAACATTGTGCATTTTGTGACACTACATAAAGCAATTAAGAAACTGCCAGAGTTTACTTACACTGATAGCAAGAAATCTCTTGGGAGTGATGGCCTAACGACAGAAGACAAAATTTCTTTGTTCAAACATGTTTGTATCATAATATACAGCAGATTAAAACATTAAAGTCTCACATTTGTAGCACACTAAGGATGGCTAGTAGATTCTCAAAACCCTATATTTTTCATTTGCAACAAGTAGTAACAAAAAAAAAAAAAAACACAACAGAAGGAAAGACCTGTACCTTGGACTTAGCAGGCTTCTTTCTTTTATCAACAAAAAGCTCCCGTTTCAGAACCTGAGAAAACAGAATATCTAGCACTGAAAATAATGTCTAAATCATGCATGTTTAAAAACAGAAGAAAAATGTACTTACAAGATAGTAGACCTCAATATCAATCTCAAAGTCGCTGGACACGTCAGGCCTGAAATTTGAAAAAGAAGGAAAAATGAATGTAATTAAAGGTGGCAGTAATATCCACACTGGTGACAGAGCAATTTAGACTCACAGAGTGAACTTGGTGGAAAAGGTCAAGGCATCCCCACTGAGTGCATTGTTGGTGCTGGCCAGAGGAGTAGCAACCGTGTTTTCAGCTCCAGCACGGATCATCACAAAGAAGTAATGGCTTCCAGACTCTTAAAAGGAAATGAATAAATTATTAGATCGCCAACGTAACCACTGAACAGTGATAAATGGCATTTAATTAACCAGTTTTGAAACTGAAAACATCGAAATCCCCAAATGTAAACTGCATATTTTGATTGGGGTGCAATATATCTTTTGATGATAATAAATAAAAATATTTTCATGATACTTGATATTTTCCAAATGTAAAAAAAAAGAAAAAAAAAAAAAAAACCAAACCCCACAACCATTTCACTGTCCTAATTAGCTATTTTCAAAAAATCAGTGCTTCAAAAAATATATAAAATAAATAAATACATACATAAATAATATTTAAAAAAGGAAGTACTGACTACACCTGCAATGTGCTGCATTTTGGCATTCATTATTACAATATCAGTGCTGTAGTCTTCACATCATCACTACTTAATTCTGATATCTAATCTTTTGCCACAGACACTTTACAGAACACTTAAAAATAAATTAAATAACGGAGGCTGTACCAGGCCTATTAGCGGTAGAACAGACAAAGTCGGCCTTAAGAGGCAATCGAAGCTCCTGCAGTGAGATGGAGCCCTGGGAGGCTGGCACTCCCATGTCATCCTGCGCTTTGGAAGAGCTTTTCTTCTGAACCGCTGGTCCCTCTGCCTTCAGTCGATCCAGCTCAGCTTTCAGAGCCATCCTCTTCTCAGCTGGAGAAAGAACATGCCATTAATTCTAATACAAAAAGGCAATGGTCTAGATACCTTCCCATCACTGGTCACTCACTGGCTATAAGTAGGAGCCTCTCAGCTTCAGCTTCCACCGGAGAGCCCTTTCCATGCTCTTCGTCTGTGCAGCAGTTCAATGCCTGACTGGCTTGATGGATCACTGTCTGCTGCATGTTCATCTCATTGGTCAAAGCCTGAAAGCACAAATGAGACTTTTCTCCTTGAAACTAACTAACCACACAAGTACCTACATTTTTCTATTCAAAATCACTGTCCCTTGCAATCACCTGCATCTTTTGTTTAATGCTAATGTGACTGGTATTCCGAGGCTCTTCCATTCTTTGCGCCATATCTTCCTTCCTCACAATCACCTGTTTCACCTGAGGTCTCTCAATCTCCTTCACTCTGGTTGATCGGTATGCATCAATGCTGAAATAAAAGGCGGTACCCATTAAACACACATCATGGGGTTTGATTAATTATACTTAGCTTTATAGTTAATCGTAGCATTGTAGGATTACCTGTAGGGAAGTTTGAGCTCTTCTTCTAGAGCTTCAATGCTGTCAGATGAGCCAGCACGAAGCATTCGTGTCCTTTGGAACTTCGTGGGCCTGGATACACCCTCAGGAGTCCCTTTTTTCTCAATGAATGAGCTGGCTGGGGTTGATGTCTGCTACACCACAAGAACAACTTATGCAGTGTGGAAATAAAAACCTGTACTATTTTAATAGTGTATTAAGTGTGTAATATTTAGGTGGTAATTATAGTTTGTGCTCCACCAGGCTTGTGAAGCAGTTGTTTCAGACACTAGTGCCGAATGGCCACAGAACTGCACGAGTTCATTTAAAAACACACCTAATTTAACTAATTGGACTTTCTACGCTCTGATTTTAGTGCTTAAGGAGAATACAAATCTAATTTGAAATGTGCTCATCCAAAGTGGCACTACAGATCAAAGCATAATGACACTGCCTACATCCCGTGCTCGACTCACCATGACTTTCCTCTCAGGGCTTTTGACCACAGCAGCCACAGTCTCTTCCAGTGGGGCGAGGAGAGACATGGAGGAGATGTTTAGAGCATCTTCCTCCTCATCCTCTTCAGCATCATGATCATCATTTTCCTCCAAAACATCTTCAAAAAGACTGTTAATGACCTCAGAGTTAATGGAGGCATCAACATTCCTCTTGATCTTGCGCATCTCCTCTGTTTCTGCAAAATCAAGAACTGTTTAAGAATATTCGCAAATACACGATTATGATTTGAGCAAACATGACAAGCAACATGGAGCACTTTTAATCTTCTTGCCTTTTTCTCTTTGCTCATCTACTTCTGCTTTTTCTAGAGAAACTTCAACCTTCTTCATTGGGCTTGACAGTACAGACTTTATATTTGAGGTTTCTGAGGAAGCAAAGAATCTGGTTAGAAGATAACTCTAGTAGAAGTCAGCCATCAAATCACTGTGCTTAGGTCATTAAATAAGTAAGATTTTTTGTACTAATTAACACATGCATGTTACCAACCATACTGGACTGCTCAGTCAACATTGTTACATTATATTATGTCCTAATTTTTTTTTTTTTTTTTAAAAGGTTAGACCTTACCATTCTCACTCAATTTCTTTTCCAGATTATTTAAGAGTGGTGCTGATGGCTCATCGTTAAGTTCTGGGACAGACTTTTTATTGGAGTCTTCCACCACCTGCAGACAATAAAAGAATTCTGCAATCGTACACGTGTTTCTTTCATTTTGTATTCAAGTAATATTTGAGATTCATTTAGGACAGGGGTCTCCAATCTTATCCGGAAAGGGCCGGTGTGGGTGCAGGTTTTCATTCCAACCAAGCAGAAGCCACACCTGAATCTACTGAAAGCCAAGATCAACTGATTAAACAGGTGGATTCAGGTGTGGCTCCTGTTTGGTTGGAATGAAAACCTGCACCCACACCGGCCCTTTCCGGATAAGATTGGAGACCCCTGATTTAGGATATCAGGTGACATAATTCATAAAGACTAATTAAAGAGTTCTGTATAGAGAACATCTCTGTTTAAGGTGATCAACAACAAAGGAAAAATATATAATCAATAATCAAGCCATTCAGTTCACAAGCATTGGCAACCTTAGATTCTGAGTTTTTCGTGTTCTCTGTGCTTTTCGACACCTGGCTGTTCTGAAATCGACCGCGAACCTGTGCCAATTCTGCTTCACGTTCCTAAGGACAAAAGAAAACCATTTTGTCAGATAAAACTGTAACTTGAGCCATTTCACACAATACGAAGGAGAACAAATTAAGAGAAGTCACCATTTTCTGCTTCTGAGTGAGGAGGGCAGTACTGGAAGCTCCCTGTGTGACAGCAATCCTCTCCTGAAGCAGACTCGATTTGTGAGGGGATAACGGTGTAGCAGCAGGTGTACGAGCCAGAACCAGACCCACACCGTTAAGAGGAGATTCCTGATTACGTTCTTGGCACCTTTCTCCAAAACGCTCCAAAAATGACTTCACACCTGCTAGGGACAACACAATGATTTGGACATGCACATAACAAAACAAATTAGAACAGATTTAAATCATGCAAAATTGCAGTTTATTAGGGAACAAAAAAACCTTCTCGCTTTAAATGCAACTTAACACATTTTTAATGAGTTACTCACCAGCAGGTCCAACTGGGCCACTTTTCTGTAGAGGTGTTGTATCCTTGGTGAGCCTCTCAGAAGCCTGAGTGCGCACTACACTGGAGGAAGGGTTGGTAGGAATGTTTGTTTTTGCAGGACTTGCATTAACAACTTTCCTTGGTCCTAGTTCTTTGCATGGGGTCAGAGTCTTCAGAGGGCTTTGGGAACACAGAGTAGCCTGAGGAGAAGACGGGACTCTTCCAGATTTGAGTGGAGTTGAGTGCTGACTAGAGAAACTCTTCAGGGGACTGGATGCAGGGGAGAGGGTTCCTTTAGTCAGTTTTGGCACAGGCACCTCAGTCTTCTGGGGGCTTGGAGGAATCACTCTGGATGATTTGACTGGAGAATAAACTGGCGGCTACAACAAAACAAACATGAAGTGTGATTAATATCTGGATAAAAAATAAAAATAGATATTTTTCATGCTCTATGAGAATATGATTGGTGTATCCCACCTGCTGAGTGCTGTGGACCGGCTTGCTAGCAACTGACTGGACAGACTTATCCTGTTGTGCAGCAGCAATGGGCTTGACACTGCTGCTCACACCCACACGTGTTGGAGGAACACAGGCTGTGCCAGGCTGCCCATGTGCATCGTCTCTGTAAGTGGACGGATGCCCAAGATCATCTTCCCAGGTATTGATTGTTGCAGCAAGATTTGCCAGTCTGCCCTTCCTGCCTAATGGCTTCTCTGATGTTATGGCTGGAGCTGGATTAGTAGCAATCTCTATTCTCTGGGATTTAACAGGGGACAGGGTTGCACTGCTGGGGACTGGCTCAAAGTTACCTATAAATACAGTTCAATAGGAATGAACGTTTTATATAAACATCAAGAAACAATGTTGTTTACTATGATCATGTAATCATCACAGTGAAGCGATTACATGAAGAATAAATAAAAGTCCCACTGACATTTTAATTAATTAGATACACAAGATATAGGGGTGTATTTACTAGTAATCCCAGAACCAAATCTTTGGTTGATAAGCAACCACAAAAGAGCTTAATTGGCCAATTATGAAACTAGATTTGGTAGCTATTCATCCAAGGACTAACTGACTCAGGCTTACCCTCCGAGTCCCAGTAGTTCCTCTGTTCTGCCAGTCTCTGCAGACGAGATTTCATGTTGCTGGCAGCTGGAATGAGAGCAGCAGCGCCACTGAGAACTTCGCTGCTTTCCTCAATCATAGAGCGCTTCATCACCTTATCTGTGCATCCTGTTAGGATCTGTGAAGGACAAGTCTCCATTTTCACAGTGTCTGGAGGAGAGTTAGTAAGCCCTGCGCCTGAGTCTGAAAGGACAGCCAGTCTTTCCACTGTAACTGTGTGGATACTGCTTGGTGCAATGGGCGGCTTCTTGTCCGTTGCAGGCTCTGAAGCTGTGACTTGAAGAGCAACAGGCTCCTTGTTCTCTTCCCCAGTGAAACAAGCATTCTCCTCTGAGCAGCGACGCTTAGAAGGAGAGGGTTTGGAGGTGGGAAGTACTGTAATAAAAACACAAGTGCTCTTATTAAGACAACTTAAAGTGTGAAATAACAGGACCTTCAACAGCATGGTCATTCTCCTGATGAAACAACAAACTTTTTAACTTCAGCCAAAATCCATGATCAAGATTAGGGCTGCAACAATGAATCATATTTTACTCATGGCTTTCTGCGCCAAGAGAACATGACGGACTGAAATAATAGTGTGCTTATGCTAGCAAATGGATAGCTAGATAGTTATACTGAGACTAATGCATTAAAAACAAAGCTCTCCATTCACATATTTTGACCACTTGAAACAGGTTTCCTGTTGTTTTAAAATGCAATTATTGTGCAGTTAAACTAAAGGTTAAAACTAATTTGAACAATATATGCACCTTTTTCAGTAGGTGGCTGGCTGACAACACTGTTCGTCTCTGTAAGTGGCTCTCTAGACCTCTTGGTCATTTGCCGATTGGCTGCTGTGGGTCTCTCTGCCATCTTCTTCTGAAGATTCTCCCTGCGAGCTCGTGTGCGCTCCAACAGTTTCTGAGTAAACAGTTATAAAAAATAAAAATAAAAAAATGTTCTGTAGGGAAACTCCGCAGGAGATTACATACACTAATTTTATTTTTTTATTATATACACACACACACACATATATACATATATATATGAATGAGAGAGAGAGAGAGAGAGATATGCAACAACTATACTATAATAATAATCGATTATGAAAATCGTTGTCAACGAATCTCATTATCGATTAGTTGGTCTGCACATTACTCATTACGTTATTTCTGTTCCAAAAACAGGCTTGGGATAGTAAATACTCAAGTTGTGTCCCAAATGCCAAGGAATACAATTACACTATGCATTACCATCTAGTGCAGCGTTTCCGCGGACCCCTAGTGGTCAGTGGTGAAATTGCAGGGGGTCCTTAGGAAAGTTTTTAAAATGTTTAAATAAAATATATATAGTTAAATGCATCAAAACATATTCAAATTAGATGTTTTACAATTTATTTACAAATGAAATGATAATTTTCAAAAACCTGATTGGTAGACAAGTTCAAGTGTCACATTGATGGATAAAATAAACAAATTATTATTCAGAGAGTCAAATTAAAGCTCACACCAACAATAATGTGTAAAAAAAAAATCTTGAATGTTTTGATTACATTTTAATGTTAATATTATTAATGTTAAATATTAATAATATAAAATAACATATATAGAAATGACTGTTTAATATATAGCCTATAATTGTTGTGGAGTGAGGGGGTCCTTTTGAATTGTTCGAAATATGCCACTGGTCCAAAGCTCACAAAAGGTTGAGAACCACTGATCTAGTGTATGAATTTTAGAAAGGTAATATCTCCTCTAATGGAACACACCATTATTTTTTTAACAACCTCCCCTATATTGGTGTCGCATACACACACACACATATATAAATAATATATACACACACACACACATGCATGCATATATACACACACATACATATACTTATAACACATAATGACACATTGAAATATTATAAACTACCTCCTAATGGGCCAACATGCATCGCCATTCAGCCCGTGTCCTGTCAGCTAAAAGTAGCCTAATGTCACTAATAATTATTTAAACGTTCATGCTTTTAATAAATATTTTTGGCCTGCCACCATATTAGTGAATTTAAACTAACTCAGAGTAAAAGCTGTTTGTGTGCGTGTGCCTGTGTGCACGCGTTTAGGAGTGTATCTCCACTCATTGTCAGGCAGTGGTGGTTGATAACTAAAACACCCCCCTCTCTCTTTGCCAGTATCAGCCACAGGAGGATGTCCTCCTGGAGAGTTTTTTTTTTTATTTTATGGTATAATAAATAAATACATACATTTATATACACACACGCGCATATATATATATATATACACACACGCGCATATATATATATATATATATATATATATATATATATATATAAAAAATGACAGAAGTTTTGGATGGTGACCAAAGCACAGCTATAAAAATAAGATGTTTTAAGAAAATGTGATCTGTATACAGACCCAATACATGTTTTTCCCCCTGATTTTCTGAATGTAGAAAGTAATTATTTGTAAGCCGAACAAATAAATTGGTATTTTAATAAACATTTAACACCAAATTAAACCCCTTTGGTTAACTAATAACGGTCATCTAACTAAAGGTCTATGTAACAGCTGACAAAGTCACCTTTCAACTAATTTGTAAGCCTACTTGATCCCAATCTCATTTAAGCCTGCTGTCTGAAAAAGAAACGCTGTTTTTAAAAATATTTAAAAATAGGGTTTCAGTTCCTTCCTCACACCCGCATGTGGGCCTCGTGTGACTAACTGATACAAGCAGAAAGCAGTTTCAGTTTTAACTGAGGTTTTATCATTGTATTTACTAACAAAAATATGACTACAGATCACAGAACGAGGCCGATATGAAGTAACGCAAGTCCTCACTGTATTAATCAAGTCAATTTAATGATCCACATCGATATTCTTTAAATCCACAGTTCTCAGGGCGTGGTCCCGGAACCTCCAGCGGGCCGTGAGACATGGCCACAGGGTGTGCAATTATTTTTAGTGTTACAGTGTTGCAAATCAATAACTACCAAGAATTATCAACGCTATTTGTGTTCTTATTAGAGACAGACCGATGTATCGGCATCGACAGATATAGGCGATTTTTCCCGCTATAGGCCGATAGTTTAAAAACATTGGATGATCAAAGCCGATTAT
>JAFFST010050865.1:207126-219463 GCA_022414735.1 Noturus placidus | reverse complement strand
CTTCTGGTGGACCTTACTGTGTCAAGCAGCTCCTATTTAAGTGATGCCTTGATTGTGAACAGGTGTGGCAATAATCAGGCCTGGGTGTGGCTAGAGAAATTGAACTCAGGTGTGGACAACCACAGTTATAGTAAGGGGGCAATCACTTTTTCACACAGGGCCATGATGGTTTGGATTTTTTTTCACCTTTAATAATAAACACCTTCATTTACAAATTGCATTTTGTGTTTACTTGTGTTGTCCTTGACTATTGTTTAAATTGGTTTGATGTTCCGAAACACTTAAGTGTGACAAACATGCAAAGGAACAGGAAATGAGGAAGGGGGCAAACACTTTTTCACACCACTTTACCTGTCTCTCTGTCTGTGTGTCTCATCACCTGCGTCAGCTCCACTATACTGGGGCCTGCTACATACCTGTCTCTCTGTCTGTGTGTCCATCCAAGTTGCGAAATTAACTTGTGGGAAAAATTGGACGCACCGTTCCCATCCCGTGTGTTCAAGAGAACAAAATCGCCACTTCCAGGGAAACTGGTGCAAAGTATCGATACAAATGGAAGCCGTGACAACCAGGGAAGTCACTGTGGCTCTTTTTTCCAAATATAATAATTGACATGTGCGTCAGAGCATGCAGAAGAAACTGCCCCACAAACCTCATGTTATATTGTGAGGAACCTGGTCGTGCAAAAGTGTCAGGACATCCCGTAGCCTATTTTGAAGTTTGGAGAACTTGGTTTCTTTCAGTGTCTCTTTGGGTCGTGTTGTCTCCCAGTGGCACGCTCAGTGTATCGCTCTCGGTCTCCCTCCATGCCTCTGTCTCACCCATTCAATTTCAGCGGACAATGCTACGGCAATTGTAACTTCATATACAATAAATAATTTCATTTTAAAAGCGTTGTTATTTGTTGTGTTCATATGTTGCGTATCAACGCATGTTGATGATGAATTTCTGTGTTAAATCTCAACTTCATTCAAGTACTTCTGGTGTTCCATCATGCAGGCCTCCAAGCATGAAGCGACTATTTAAATATCTGCACGTGCTGCCGCAAGAGATCGCGTCACGCGTGCAAGAGTAAGAGCAACCGCTAGAAATCTAGCTACGAATTTCAGTAAACTTCTCGTCCGTGTCTTCAGCTCCCGAGTGAAGAGGAGAGCGAGCCGTTCCTATGTGCCTAAGCTTCTCCTGAACTAATCGTTCAAGTGCGTTCAAGCTCAGTTCACGTACAAACCGTCTGAATCTAAAGCTTGTTTAAAGTGTCCCCACATATCACTGGCAGCAGGTAATTGCTATCGATCCGAGTTATGTTTATCTATTGCACACATTTTGCCGCTTGAAATGCAGTGTGTGACTGCATGACGTGTTTGAATGGTGAGCAGCCTGCCTTACGCACTCCAATAAATGCACACTAGCGAGGGAAAACCAGTCAACTATTTCAACACCTCGGTTCATTCTGTGTTGACCTTTTACGCCACATTGCCGTGCCCTCTGTCATGTGCTGTAAAGCGCACAGGGTATGAGTGCTGAATAGAACCGACTGGTGCTGCACTGTTAAATGACTAATGCAGCACAGTTTACTATAGTCTATAGAGTTGCAAATTACTTTCTAGCAATGAAACTCGCCAGCTAATTCACATCTTAGCATGACCAGGGAACTGCTTCTTCTCAATCTGTGTTGCTGTCTTTCTGCCCCTCCTCCTCCTCTATGCTCTTTCCCCCCCCCCCCTCTCTCTCTCTCTCTCTCTCTCTCTCTCGCGCACGCTTTCCCTCTCTCTCTCTTTCTCTCTCTTTCTCACGCACGCTTTCCCTCTCTCTCTCTCTCTCTACCCCTCTCTCTCTCGCGCACACTTTCCCTCCCCCTCTCCCTGACACTGTGCTGCCAAGTTGGAAATGCGGCACGTTGTTTTCTTGGTATGGATTCATAAATGGTTTTTGAGAAAGGAGACATGTACTTTGGTGGTCATCAGTACACCTGGGCAGGCCTTCTTAAGTTTCACGTATGTGTGAGAAACATTGCCTGTCTGTGTCCCTTTTCCTGCCTTTTCTTTATGATTCGTCCGTCTGTCCTTCATCCAGTCTGTATTTGCAATCTCCTAAACGATACGTGAAAGGAGAACCGAAAACAGGGGGAAGGTGAGCGTTGGATGTCCTCCGTCCAGTCTGGAACCCAGGTGTTCCCTGAGGGTTTACGTACTCCGTCTCGGCTTTGACAAACCGGTGCCGTGCCACCACTCGTGTAGTGGAATGGCTTATGGGATCTGAATCCCAGAGCTTGTTTAACACTCACCGAAAACCAGTGGTGCCATGAACCCCCCCACCCCCCAAGTACTAGAGGATCAGGCTTCTCTGCTGATGACTGCATATGAATGTTATCTGCCGTGGCTATAATGGAGAAGAGATTTCAGCTTGTGGTTTTTTTAAAGATTTTACAGCAGGATTTTTGGAAATGGGAACAGAGTAAAGAAGCAAAATGTCTTCGGCTGCACTGTGAGGGAATGGTATGCAGTCATTATTTCTCTCTCTCTCTCTCTCTCTCTCTCTCTCACTCAGAGCATCCAATAGATTTCTGTTCATGAGGTTGAGTAATGGAATCCTTATGGTGCACAAAACGCATTCACTCTGCAGGGAGAAATACTAGTAGTGGATGGAGCTTGGGTTACTGCTGCCCAATCCCGCACCAGTATTTACATTCCTGTTGGTCAGGCCTGCACTACTGGTGTCGGTATGACTATTTGTATCTTTGACATGTCGTCTGTCAGTACACTATAGACCACTTCAGTCCAAGAGGCTCCTGCCAGTAATCCTGTGTCTCTGCACTACACTTGCATTTGAAGAGCTGTTTTAATTGAGGACTTTTCTATAGCCTCTCTTCGCTCAAGTACTCTTAATCTGCCACCCCATTGTAAGCGTCGTCTCATTTATCCCTCTGTTACCTGACACTCCACGATCACCTTCAGCTGAGCGGAAAAATCCCGAACAAAACACACTTTATCTGAAAGGTGGATGTTGGTGTATGCCATGAAGGAACTTACTACCTGAAGGAGTCCATGGAAGGCCAGGTCTTTTTATTTATTTATTTATTATTTTTCTTTTTAGGCCTGTGATTGATTGAGCTTTGTGCAACCTCCTTGTTGCATGCTGCCTGGACTTTGAGTATAGAGTGTCAGTGACGGTGGTTTTATAGCATCTGGCCCACTTGACTGCAGATTGAATGGGCGGTTGGGAGGAGGAACTGTCGATCACTGTCTAAGAGGGTGGTGAAAAGCAGCTGTCTGCTGCTAGCCTGTCTGGTGTAAAGTGTCTAGAGGTTGGCATTCACTGATGTGGTACTTGTACACTGGTTGAGCAGTTAGCCCGAGCTCCTGCGCGGTAGCTGTTTTCGTTACTATTCTCACTTGAAATGATTTCAGTTTCACCCACAACTGCTTTGAGCGAACGCAGTGTGCAGTACTGGGTGACCTTCTTAAAGAAACATTATACAAGTTATATTGCATACCGATCTGATTCCAAAAAGTTTGTTTGCATTTGGTAATCTGATCTGTTTCCTGGAGAGATGCTGTCCTGGTAAGTGAACAGAGCATGGTTCAGCTCTTGGTCATGTGCTGGCCGGTAAATAATGCATTGTGTGGGGGTTTTTTTTGCCTTGTCGTGGCAGGTTTAACAGTGGTCCTGACATGCCAGCGAGCATTCATGGCTGAATTACAGCTGGCACTGAATCACGGCCTAACCGCCTGGCCTATTTCTGTTCCTCTGATCTACGCATGATACAAATCTCGGCGCTTGGCAGCACAACCTGAGCGAGAGGGCGGGTTTGAGCAAATCAATCACAGCCCCTGTCCACCTCCAGCACTGCTCCCGGCCTAACCTCAGGTGGGAAGCCATTTCGGATGCCCGTTAGAGGTAGACTCAGCCAAGCAGGCATTTAGCAATTCCTCAGTGCACACTTCTGACAAATCCCTCAGCTGGATCAGGGAAAATACCTCTAGGCTCTCCTGTAGTGGTTAGACTGAATTATACCACTTACCGCTGAACCTTTCTGTTGGCTTGTTTTTGCTTTTATAGTGTGCTTCAAAACATTCTTTTTAAACAAGTATGTAATTGTTGAAAATTTGATTGTCTTCACCTTTGAGATTTATTTGAATGAATTCTCCATGTTCTGGGCTGTATTTTATGTAAAAAAAAAAATTTAATTGAATACAGACATTCCTCCTATAGATGTTCCAGCACTAATCCCCCCCCCTCCCTTTTTGTGGTTGGCGTTTTTCCCAGTGGTTCTGTAATTCCCATAGCTCAGACTCCTCTGGATTGCTCCTAGAGATGGTATTGATTATGATGTTGTGCTGGTCCCTTTGACATGATTCCCTATTATGAGGAGATTGATTGTTTTGTGATTTGGCTAGTCCCTGTGGAACATGTCTGTCAGTGGCATAAAGAGTCGTCTTTGGGATGCTCAGCCACTTCAGGGCCAAGATTTACTCCACAAGAGAGGCAGCTGTTTTCTTCTGTGGTGTTTTCTATCGCATGGCTATTGATGAGATGGATCGATAAGAATGTTTTGTTTATTGATATAAAGGAAAGATCTTCGGAGTACTTTGTTTCACAAAACGCACAATGAGCTATATGACTAAGCTTGCAGAATGAGGTTTTGAGTTTTGCTTCTTGGTAACATTGTTAGTTTTTGTTAAAAGAAATGTGCCATATAGGAATATTTCACCTCAAAGCCCCTCCCCCCAATAAAACCATTGTCACGGTGTCTAACACAGAAAAGTGTAGGCGTGACAACAGTGACAAATGACGACACAGTTTATGAAGGAGTCCGTCTGATCAAGGAACATGGATTCGACTGAGGTGTGCTGTATATCACAGTCTCGTTAAAGTATAAGACTTGAAGAAATTGCACGGTCAGCTGTTAATAAGTTTGTTGTGTAATGTCGATGTAATTAGATGGGATTTAATGCCTTTCTTTAAATCATCCTAATGAATAATCTTGAGCTCTTTTTTTTTTTTTTTTTTTTAAGGATATTTGCATATTCAGGTTTGTATTTGGCAGAATATTTGACTAACAAATTAACTGATAAGTGCAGCCCTTCTTTTACGTGAACAAGACCCAACTTCACAACCTGTTCCTCTCTCTGATCTGTGACCTGTTGAGTGAATTGTTTTAAAAGATGGTCTTCAACCAGTTAGCAGATGGAAGATAACAAAGGCGGGTTGCCATGTCAAAATGTTTAGACAATGTGAACAGTGCTAGAGGGCTCTCTGGCTCTCTTCCCGCATTTCCGCCCATGTTCAGTCTAGTTGCTTTGTTACCCCCAGCTGCTGCCAGATGTCTGCCATTATACTCGAGGAGCATGAGCTGGCCTGGGCTGTGTACGGTTCTATTTCAGATCTCAACCACAGCCCCTTGGCTTTTAATCGACTCAACCGTGCACCGGGAGGAGAGAAAGCCTGCAGCACATGGATGCTGTCTGGACTCTTTGTGGGTTTGTCTAGGACAGAGAGGTGTATTTGTGCAAAAAAAAAAAAGGTGACTAGCCACAAGGCTTTCACCATGTCATTGTACACCACGGCGTTGTTGTAATCAGATCTGTTCACTTGTGGTGGTGTTTGGTCTCATGTACTGGCAGGACAGATTGCGAAGCACAGCGCAGTCTCGTTTTCACTGAATGATTCCAACCCCCCCAGGGCGTAATTAGATTAGTGCCTGTCATTGTTCTACACCTGTGATCCTCACACTCATTTGTTAAGAGAGTGGAGTGATGGGATTAGGCTTGTAACAGGCACCCACAGCTGGAGCAGAGCATAGCACGGACGCTAATAATAGAGAGCCTGAGCCTGCCATAGACACACACAATGGGATTTAAGAGCATGGATGTCCTTCGAATAAAATATTCGTATGCTCCTCCGTTAAATTGTCTAGCTGAATTATTTTGAACCTGTTCTCTTTTTGCCTGTTTGTTGTGACCTGGTGATGAGCTTGATATCACATCGCATGGTGCTTATGCAGGGGCCAGGTTTCATTTATTTATTTATAATACAGGGTTATTTTTTTCCATAGTTTTCTCTAGCAGTCATAGCCTATTCTCAAACACTAGTTGAGATTCCCCTGTAACGCGGCAGCTACAAATCCACATTACATGAACGCACGTGAAGCCAGCCATCACATCTTTTTAAACTATAGGGTAAGCCGTTAAGACCAGTTTACCCTGCCACATTAGTGATCCGTCTCACGCCTGTCTCGCAGAACGGTTTGGCTCTCACCAGCTCTCCAACTCGCTCATTCTGCTATGATTCTAAACAACACGATGTCATGCTTCGAACAGTGTTTGTACTGTAGTAACACAACGCTACTTGCACTCAAGGAAGGAGTTTTGAAAGATCGGTTGACGACTCTGCAGTCTTGTGTTGGTGACGGCCAACTCTTAAACAGTGTTATGGCCAACATTTGGCAACCGCTAGTCCTCATGAAATGTTATCTTTTGATCATGTCAATTTGATTATTAACCCAGCAAGGCGTGTGAGTGTGATGTGACTGCACACTCGGAGCACTTTATTAGGAACACCTGTTCATGAAATTCTCTAATCACTGGTTTGAGTATTTCTGTGTCTGCTGAAATCCTGGGACTTTCACCTCGAACAGTCCCTTGAGTTTACCCAGAATGGTGAAATAAAGAAACATCCAGTGAGTGGCAGTTCTGCAGGCGGAAACGTCTTGTTGATTAGCGAGGTCAGCTGAGAATGGCTGGGCTGGTCCGAGCTGACAGACAGGCTACAGTAACAGCATGAATCCAGCTTTCCTTGTGTCAATAGTCCATGTGGTGTAATGGTGTGGGGAATGTGTTCTTGGCACGTTTATGGTAATACCAATCATTCCTTGAATATCACAGCCTATTTGAGTGGTGTTGTTGACCATGTGCATCCCATCATGGTCACAATTTACCCATTTCTAATGGTGACTTCAGGCATGAATGCACAAGGTCACGAAGCAAAAGTCGTCTCAAACTGGTTTCATCACCATGACCTTCGTATGTTTACATGGACATCAATAATCTGATATTAACCAGATTAAGATAATATTCTGATTTAAGAGACTACCATGTAAACTGCGCTTATTGATCTAATCCGATTAAGGTCATACTCGTAAACACAAATGGAGTTAAGACGGGTGGGGTAATCCTGTTTTAGTCACCTTATTGACGTGCGTTACAGTCATGTAAACTTCTTAATCACAATATTAACGTCATGGAGTTTTCACCGCATTCTGCTATAGGACACGTACACACACGCCTGCGCTCAACGGATTGACGGAAAACAAGCGAGCACGGCTGTGTCCGAAACCACGTTCTTACTTGCTATATAGTAGGAGATATACATGTACTGTATCTCCTGACTAATAACTACATGCTCTTGAAGCTTTCCTGAAATTAAAACACACCCAAAACTGTATACGGTCCCATAACGGAGACGAACTGTATGTTGATGCGTGAAATTCTGGAGGGACGTCGGACGGCGTGGCGCTGTGACGTAATGACGCGGGCTGTTAATCTAATTCTGATCTGGAACATGACCGGAGTATTCTAAAAGAGACTCATGTAAACACCTTCATCACATTATTATCTTAATCAGAGTCAGGTCAAGAATTACAGCACTGCTGCCCATGTACACACAGTCACTGAGTTCAGTATTCTTCAGTGGCCTTCCGAGATCTGAATCCAACCTTAGGGATGTGCTAGAATGGGAGAATTGCAGCATGAAAGTACCCCTGAAAAATGTGCAGGAATTGTGATGTAATCATGTCAACATGAACCAGAATCTCAATGGAATGTGTCCAACATCGTATGGAATCCATTCCATACAGAATTGAGGCTGTTTTGAGAGCAAAGTGCAGTATGCAGTATTAAGACATACACTCAGAGCACTTTATTAGAAACACTGTACTGAGTCTTTTACTTAAGCTCTTTGATGTTGAAGGCTGTATGTGCAGCTTTTTACCCATCCAGTGTATGTTTTTGTTTGAGTTACAAATAATGTCATATATTTGTTTTGAGTGTGTATGTTCATCGTTCAAAATATCTGACTGTTTTTGAATGATTTCTTATCGTGCCAGTGATTTAAATCCTATTTCTGTACCAAAGCTGGGCATGATGAAATCACGAACACATCAGTGACACAGTAATTCATTGCTTTTTATCCTGTTTTGATATTGAATTCAGGGAATTGGTGTGCTGTTGGTATTGAGGTAGAACCACATTCAGTCAGGTTAGGGTGTAGTTTTGATGTATTCCGCCTTTAACATGCACACACTGTGAACTCTGAATGGCCCCACAGGAAGCCCAGGATCAACTCCCAGCTGGTGGCTCAGCAGGTGGCGCAGCAGTACGCCACCCCTCCCCCTGCAAAGAAAGAAAAGAAGGAGAAGCCGGAGAGACCTGAGAAGGAGAGGGCCGATGGCGAGCGACCAGAACGAAACCTGCCTGATGTTGAGCACCCTGCCCAGGAGAAGGTTGAGAAGGACCATGCTGACCAAGAGAAGAAGGACCGAGAGAAAGAAATCACTGTTGCTCTACCAAAGAAACCCAGCAGCAAAAAGACCAGGTACTGCACGTTGTCTGGATATTACTGCAAAGCACCTTAACATACATCTTTTTTTTTTCTAACTCGCATTAACTGCTTCTTGTCATTCGTCTTCAGGCCCAAGATGGACAACCATCAAAGCCCACCAAGTGAAAGAAACAGTATACAGTCTGGGAAATCAACCACCAAGACTAAAAACTCTCACATCTCAAGGTGCTTCGCTTTCCGTCTTTATTATCTTGGTGTTTTATTTTTAACTTGCTCAGGGAGCAATAGTTTCTGATCTCATGTCTTATTAGAACGTTTAATGCCGTCCCATTAAAAAGAAATAAAATTAAGAAATAAAGGTAGTATATTAATAACTGCAGCTTGAGATGCCTTCCCTAAGCTTGAATAGCTGCTGTTCGTCATTCTGTCACTGAACAAAGCTGGCAGACAGCCACAGTGCATCTCAATGTAAGAGCTGCTCTGATTCACAAATGCAGCCCCCCTCGCTCTACCCTGTTCTTTCTCCTTCTCTGTCTCTGAATGAATGCGTTAGTCGTGGGCTGTGCTCAAATGAGCAGTGCAAGGTTTCACTCCCACACACTCTCTGCTGGCTGTTTTCCCACTGATCTGTCTAGGCCTGGCCGATAGGACGACGTAATTGGATATCGGCCATGTCTAACACATAATTGCCATTAATCCTGCATGCACAATGATTCCATTTTCCCTAGAAAAAATAAGTATACAGAACTAGAGTTGTGTGAGTGTGTGTGTGTGGGGGGGGGGGGGGGGGTTAAAAAACAAAATCATTTTCTGAAATGCTTCCACCAGCTTACCAAAATACTCAATTATGTGTCTAGTGATTGCTGTAGTATTAAAGTAAATAAGTAAAGGCAGCAGGCCGGTTCAATAAATGTACACGGGTAAGATCGCTCATTGGGCTCTTGAGGTGCATTGCGCTTATCAGAAAGGCTGTGACGTTTATGAGCCCCCAGTGAGATGCCGTCCACAGCACTGTGGTGCACTGCGATGGTCACCACATTACACCTTCATCGGAGAGTGGGACTTTGCTCTGTGGAGCTGTGCCTTTAGGAAGGTTACTCCCAACTGCTTGGTATGATCTGCTCGGTCTCAGAGGGATCCATGCTTCAAATCCATTTCGCTAAACGTAGCTCTTCATCCAGTAAAACCACCGGCTACACCGTGTCAACAGCAGGCATGCAAACTAGGCCAACCTGTTCGTAATCTTGAGGACACTACATTCTGTCTATCTGCCCATCTCTCTATCATAGCTAAGGAGCTCGAACAAAGCATAGCAGACAGTCCAAGATCTCCTTTAATGCTGTCTGTATAGGCTGTGCACTGTGGCACAGTGACCCGTTGCTGTGCGGAAGACAGCAGTTTTAAAAAAAAAGAGAGGATGGGCTAGCCCTTGTACACCGGCCCCACTGGCTGGCACTGTAGCGAGGTGCTGGAAGATCGTGAATGAGCTCACAGATCTGGGTAACACTGCGAACTCGACAGCAGCAGTATATTGTTGGAGTCCACTCAGTAATAATTAATAATGAATCAATTTGTATAGCGCTTTTTACAATGGACATTGTCTCAAAGCAGCTTTACAGGAATATCATTTTTATATTTACATTTTACAAGCGACTTACTAATGAGACACACTCACACACCAATGGTAGCAGAGCTGCATGCAAGGTGCTAGCTTGCCATCGGGGGCAACTTAGGGTTCAGTGTCTTGCCCAAGGACACTTCGGCATGGGATCACCCGGGCCGGGATTCGAACCACCAACCCTACGATTAGTGGATTAGTGGACAACCCGCTCTACCGACTGAGCCACAGCCGAACTTAGCAGTGTTAGATGGTCTCCGCCACAAGTCTGCTAATCAGGAGATTTCCGTTCAGTGTTCAGATCACTAATGATCCATGGTTTGAGTTTTGCTGCATTTCTATTTTTCTTTGTATTCTCTTGTGTTCTAAAGAACGAGAACGATCCATGCACATCCCCATACATGGGAATAACATTTGTTACTTTGCTTCTGTTTAGCAGACCCAAATTGAAGAACGTGGACCGGAGCACGGCCCAGCAGCTGGCCATCACGGTGGGGAACGTGACTGTGATCATAACGGACTTTAAAGAGAAGACGCGTTCATCCTCCACGTCGTCCTCGACAGTGACGTCCAGTGCTGCCTCTGAGCAACAGCACCCGAGCTCGGGCTCCGAGAGTATGGACAAGAGCTCGTCACGTGCCTCCACTCCTAAACGAGACCTCTCACTTGGCCATGATGAGTCATTCTGAGCCTTCAAACTGCTCTTGAACACTGTGGAGAATGCTGGCTGTTCTGCAGTTCTCCTATGCCCTGCTCTCATTCCGCCCATCTGCTTTCTATTACCAAAAGAGGGACGAATGTCTGCTACATCCCACACATTTACACACACGTTGATGTGCGTACATCTTGACGAGTGCACATACGTTCCCTGTTTGGAGATGATTTTCATCTCTCTGGACCCTTAGCAGTGGATTCTCAGCATCACACCTTGGCAGCACTGGAGTGACAGCAGGGCCAATGAGATGGCATCCCCACTCTTGTATGTATTGTTTTATACTTGTAAGTAAACATCTGGCTGAATCAACTTCTTTTTTTTTCCCCTCTTCTTCTTTTTTTTGTATTTAAAAAAGGTCTGTTGTGCACAATAGCCACCTACACTTTAACAATTTCCTGAATAGCTATGACACTTATTTATTATCTGTTGTATCTTAATACTTTGAGATTTTTCCCATTGATGCTTCGCTAAGTAACATGGCTGATGGTTCCATTTTATAATTTTAATGATATTTTAATGCGTTTGAATTGTTTTCCTGGAGCCCCCTGAGAAACTGTCCCACATTGGTGCTAGCTACACTGTGAATCCTTTTCTGTGAATTCTTTTTTTTTTTTTCTTTTTCCCCCCCTGCTCAGACTGTCTTTCACACTTCAAGGTCCTTAAGCTTAAAGCCTATTTCACTTATCTTTCTGCCACTCCACATCCGCTATTCTATTTTTTCTTCTTCTTCTTCTTTCCCCCAAGTGAGTGCTGGCTGTCTGCTTTTCATGGTGGCATCATTTTGCCTGGCAGGCCTGATTTTTCTAGCTTTTCCACAGTCCAGACTTTGTAACCTGGTCCCCGTGATGCCTGTCTTTTGACATCTGTGAATAGAACCTCATATTTTACACTCACAGTGCAGTTTCTATTAATCAGTAGCATTGTTTGGCAGAGGTATTCTGTAACTTATTGGTTATTTATGGCATGTAGTACAAACACTAAACGTTGAAGTCAGGAAACGCTTCTAATTGGTCTGGTTTGAAGTTATGCCACACCGACCCACGCTTCTAATTTTCTTCCAGAGTGCGTTCCAGCATACCTGAATCACAGTTACAGGCTTTTTGTTTGGTGAAGGATGACGTAAGACAAAATGAAGATTATAGACTGTAACTTGGGACTCGGGTGACTTACTAATTGTGTAGAACCGCATGATCTCGCTGAAGGGAAACAGAGGACACAATAAGTTTGGGTTTTTTTTAATTTTTATATTTATTTTTTTGGTCACTTTGTCCAGTGTTCATTTGTGTTTCAGACAAAATCTCACACCCTGCCAAAATGGCCAACAATAAGAGTAGTAATGCCTAACTATCCCTAAAAAAAATCCACCTAGCTTCCTCTTGAATTGTATTAAACCTGTATAAAGTATGTGTATATGATATGAGTTTTATTTATTGAAGGACCAAAGG
>JAFFST010050865.1:125561-140209 GCA_022414735.1 Noturus placidus | reverse complement strand
TATATATATATAAATGTTTAGCATTTTTAGTGTAGGTAGATCTCCTTGACTGGTCATGTTAAGAGTAGCTCGCAAGTCAAAAAAGTGTGTGCACCCCTGGTTTAAACTGTTACTTTTTTCTTTGATAAACATGCATGTTAAATAGATTCATTTCCAATGACATTTCACTTACTCATACTCTGCCACTGGCTTTTCATGTCACTCCACATAAGAGTCAAAATGACCCATATATTAGATAAGACCCATGGTTACATATCCTAGACTTCTTAAAAATAAACATAAATAAATAATAATATTTGACAATGAGCTTACACTTTTGTAGGTCTAGTGGAGGCTGTGAATACTTATGTACATGTGCTTTTTTTGTTTTTTAATTCTAATAAATTGACAAAGATTTCAAACAAACTTCTTTCATGTGGTCATTATGGGGTATTGTTTGTAGAATTTTGAGGAATATAATGAATTGAATCCATTTTGTAATCAGGCTGTAACATCACACAATGTGGGAAAAGTGAAGCGCTGTGAATACTTTCCGGATGCTCTGTACATGACAGTAGCATTGATGTGGATTATGGATCAAGGGTTAGACCGCATGCATTATATATTTTATGACACTATGAAGTCTGTGTTCATGTATACACAAGAGGGCAGTGAATCAGCAACCCTCTGGCACTACATGAGCATTTGATCAGGCATGACTAAACTTTTTTTTTTAATGGTATATAAAATTAATTAATTGTTTGGATTACTGATAGGAGGGTTAAGAGTGAGCATCCCAGCACTGCCAAGATATCATCAACCATCAACTGCTTGCACTATATTGTGACTCTTGCATGTTACTTTGGATAAAATGTTCTGCCAAATGAATAAATGTGATAAATGTTCATTGCTTGCTTACTGACGAGTTGTCATTCACTATGTAGGTTGTTGGACAGTGATTTCAATATGCAATTGGTGTATCTTTTAAAAAGGTTTCATCTCTATAAATAAATTGATGAAAAATTTCATTGGAACCATTGTGAAAAGCATGTTATGAATGCCACTCTTCCACTCTGCAGGTTTATTATATTTCCAAAAACTACTTCAGCAAAAAAGTCTCAGTAGTACTTAGGATAAGGGCCATTGTGAAATGGTCTTAAAAAAAAGTAAAGGCTAATTTGAACATGATAAATATAAAAATCAAAACAGAGTAAGAGAAGATGGCTTGGACTCACAATGCTGGAGCAGGGCTTCACAAAATCTGGATGTTTTTTCCAGCTCAATTGTCTCACAATTTGGTAATTTGGCAATTCCAACCCATTAGCTAGCTCTCATCTATCACACAGGTACTATACCAACCAGGGAGTGTTAAGACTGTTTGTCTGAGACATGTGAAGCCAACCACCACATCTTTTTGATCTGCTGAGGAAAGCACTAAATGCCCTCTCTTGCACACATGAGCTCACAGAAACCCACATTTGACTAGTGTTAAAGTCTATATATTTGTCCAGATTATTTATGGGATTGTGTGTAATGGTGAACAGCTGAGTCCAATCAGTAATCTGGAGATTGGAAATGTGGATATGTGTTTGTTTTGTCTTGTGATTAATGGCCAAATGACTGAGGATCATGGGAATTGTAATGTGTAGCTTTGGCAGTTGACAATGGAAAGTTCTCACTTTCCTAGAATAACCTATATAATTTGAAGCTGTGTAGAGGTGGAATATTCTGTTGGACAGTCTGTTCACTACTGGTCATGGCCATGTAATATATTCAAAATGATGGCTGTTGGATTTTTCCATCCATTTAATAGATTGTAGAAAATGGACACTCTACAGATACATTTACAGGAGGAAAGGCTACGGATTCAATGTCCTTCTTAATTGATGGATTGATGGTGTTGACCTAGTAAAAGCATGACATAGTCAGTATTAAATGTTCTGGTACACAAAGGAAAAGTTCCACAACTCAAGGCTACATATTTTCCTTCAGAAGAGCCTCATGTGGCAGTTTGTAAATAATTGGGCAGGGAAACATTTTTTTTGTCTGGAATGCCAAGTATTGGGGGAAATAACTATTGAATGCGTCACCATTTTTTTCAGTAAATATATTCCCAGAGAAGCTATTCACATTGGTATTAACTCAAGAAATACACACATGTAAAGAAATCCAAACATTAAAGTCCATAAATACAGTTATATGTAATAAAGTGGAATGACACAGGAAAAAAGTATTGAACACGCTAACTCAAATGTATTTAATACTTAGTGGAGAAGTCTTTGTTTGTAATGACGCTTCAAGACATTTCATGTATGAAGAAATTAATGTTCCGCAGTATTCAGGTGTGATTTTGGTCCATTCTTCTAAACATATTGTCTTTTAATCTTGTTCAATTGGATTCGAGTCAGGTGATTGGCTGGGACATTCGAACACCTTGATTTTATTTTTGTCTGAAACCAATTGAGAGTTTCCTTTGCTGTATGTTTTGGATCGTTGTCCTACTGGAAGCTCCACCCACATCTCATCTTCATTATCCTGGTGGTTGGCAGCAGATTATTCTCAAGAATCTTCTAGTAAAGGGCTCCATTCATCATACCTTCAGTTATATGAAGTCTGTCAGTACCATGTGATGAAAACAGCCCCACACCATAACGCTTCACCTCTAAACTTCACTGTTGGTGTAGTGTTTTTAGGGTGCTGTGAAGTGACATTTCTTCTCCAAACATGGTGTGTAGTATCACAGCCAAAAGTTACATTTTCTCTCCTCTACACTCTCCCAGTATCTCATACGCTTGTCCAAATGAGTTGTAGCAAACTTTAAATGAGCTTTGACATGCCTTTTCTTTAGTAATAGAGTCTTGTGGGGTGAGTGTGAGCAGTGGAGTGCATTGCCTATAGTTTTCTCTGTGACGATGGCACCTGCTGCCTCCAAGTGTTTCTGGAGCTCTTTCTGAGTGGTCCTTGGGGCTTGGGCTACTCTTCTGACTATTCTTCTGACTCCCTGGTCAGAAATCTTGTGAGGTTCTCCTGTGCGTGGCCGGTTGATGACAGAGTGATGTTGCTTACACTTGCAGATAATGCCCCCAGTGGTGCTTACTGGAAGATTCAGAAGTTTTGAGATAAATCTGTATCCGGTTCCATCAAGATGTTTTGCAACAATAAGGGTCTGAAGGTCTTGGGAGAGCTCTTTGCATTTACCCATCATGAGATGTTTCTTATGTAACACCTTGGTAATGAAAAGCCTTTTTATAGACCATCAATTTACTAATCCAGCTGATATTAATTTGCACAGATAGGGTGTATAATTACTTTCAGCTGGTTCCTTGTCTTGGAGAACTGCTTTTTCTTAGCGTGTTCAATAATTTGTTCCTGTGTCATTCCACTTTATTACACATAACTTTTTTTATGAAGTTTAATGTTGTGAATTCTTTATATCATTCATTCCTGATTTCTTGAGTTAATACTGATGTCTGGTGAAAATTTTATGTGAATAACCTCATTGGAAATATATTTACTGAAAAAAGTTTTTTTTTTTTTTTTAAATTCAGTCAATGTTAATAAGAATTAATAAGATTCATTGAGTTAAGTAATCTTACTTTAATCTTCAAAGTTTAGTTAAGGTGTTTAGTTAATTTGAGTAATGTGTTTTCTGTTTATGATTTCACTCTGAATAATGAGCACATGGCAGGAATACATCCAGGTAAGGATGCCATCAGGACACCACACATCCACACTTAGTGACAAATTTAGAGCACTTTCCTGCATGATTTCAGGAGGTAGCCTTGAGGAGCCCACACAGACACAGGGAGAACCTTTAAACCTTAGACAGTTACTGGAGCTCTGCATTGCACCCTGAACCTACATGATTTCTTGACATTTTGATTTCTTGACCATGGTGTCTATATTTTTATACAAATAAACCTCTTCACAATTCAAACCTCTTAAATAGGATTGAATTGTTTCAACCTTACATTTATTTTTCTTAAAGGCAATTAAAGGCAATTATATTATTATATGTAGATCAAAATCAAGTACACATGCAGCTATTTGTCTTGGTTTAAATTAGTTTAACATGTAAGCCAATTATGCAAACACACTACACTTCTAACATACGCTCATGTTTATGCGGCGCTGAACTACATTACGCATCAGCCCCAGCATGTCACATGACCATGTCACATGTCCTAACCACTATCACCTTTGTTTCGTTGCACCCTGATGTATCACCTCTTGTAAGTTCTAGTTTGTAAGCACCTCTTTGTCAAGCGTTTGTTGTTGTCGTGTATGTTCTATAGTCCTGCTCATAGCCTTCATGTTTTCCCTCGTGACTCAGGTTCAGGATTCTTCTTTTCACTATTTTGTTGTTTATGTGTACTGTTTATCAATAAATCTGCACTTGCATTCACTGTTGCCGCCTCCCCCATTCATGACACATGCATCTAAAAAGGACGTGTATTACAAAATAAATAACCCTATAAATAAAATAACATAGAGCTGCTGTATAATATGGCAGAGGTATAAAATGTAGAGTGCTACTGTGCTGTGAGTCTAGACATGACATGAAAAATGTGTTTTGTGTGATGGGTTGTAGCACATATACAGTTATGGGTTACAATGAAGAATGGTGCTAGCAGGTGAGAGTGAGGTGTCCGCTTGTCTGTCTGGGACATCGTTCTTTTTCCAGCATATTCCCGCATGGTTGTGGTCTTCTGCAGGGATCAATTCTTGGTCCTTGTCTTGTTTTGTTTTTTTTTTCATCTTCACCGTCTTTCTAAAGTTAAGCCCTTTTTATCCACGAGTAACTTTGAAACAGTAATCCATGCCTTTGGAACATCTCAACTTGATTACTGTAATCGTTGTGTTACAGTCTCTCTCAGTGCTCCATTTCTCGTCTGCAGCTAAAATACAGCTGCCAGGCTTCTCAAAGGGAAGTTTGACCAATATCACACCCACTCTTTATATCAGGCATGCTCCATCCATCTCTGCTTTTAAATCTTCACTTAAGACTTGTCTATTTTCCCTGGCTTTTAACATCCCCTAACCATATTATTATTTTGGGGTCTTTTATATTCATGACTTTTTTTTTGTTTGACTTTTTTTTTTGTTTGACTATTTTGTTCACATGACTATTGTTTGTTTATTTTGTCCATCCATCCATCCATCCATCCATCCATCCATCCATCCATCCATCCATCCATCCATCCATCCATCCATCCATAATGGTGCTCAGGTACTGGAGTGATATACTGTATGTACTATACATAGTGCACATGTACTTGGGCTGTACATATGTACTTGGTCACCATTCAATTAATAAAATTTTGCTTAAAATATATCAATTGTAACTGTAGAGTATAATCCTGGACCCTGCATTTGCATGCTCTACATATTATTGCCTTCGCCAAATATTTTTGGCATGTACTATTTGTTGCATGTTGCATGCAGGAAAAAGGATCTACATAAATGTTGCTTCCATTTAAGTGGCATACAAATAGTACACTAGATCTCAATCCTGAGCTTTGGTTACTGGCTGGTTTCCTCCAGGATTCATAGGCTACACTAAATTGCTCATTGGTGTGAATGTGTGTATATGGTCTGCTGTGATAAACTGTTATCCCGTCCTGTGTTTATTTCCACCTTATGCCCAGTATTCTCCAGATCCACCGTGGCCGTGATCATGGAATATAATTGAATGAATAGTGCAGTAATAAGGGTCTATAAGGGTTTTATGCTTTCCAATATGAGAATTTGGGGTATCTAGAATAAATAAAAAATAATCTTGCATGATGACGAAGATTTCATGTGGCAAAAAGAAACACCCACAGCAACATTACTGTGAGAGAATAAATCAAAACAAGTCTTTAACATAATCAATAACACAATGTCATGTAAAATATAATATTGGGTTCCTTTGTGACCTTGTGGACTATTGCACGCCTTGCTCTTGGAGTGATCTTTGCTGGTGGACCACTCCTAGGTAGGGTAACAATGGTCTTGAGTTTCCTCCATTTGTACACAATCTGTCTGACTGTGGATTGGTGGAGTCCAAACTCTTTAGAGATGGTTTTGTAACATTTTCCAGCCCGATGAGCATCAAAGAAAACTTTTTCTGAGGTCCTCAGAAATCTCCATTGTTCATGCCGTGACACACTTCCACAAACATGTGTTGTGAAGATCAGACTTTGATAGATCCCTCACTCACACCTGATTGTTATCTCATTCATTGAAATCACCTGAATCTAATTTCACCTTCAAATGAACTGCTTATCCTGGAATTTCCCATAATTATGCCACTCACAGATATGTAATATTGGATCTTTCCCTCAATAAATAAATGACCAAGAATAATGTTTTTGTCTCATTTGTTCAATTTGCTGTTTTTATGACTTGAGTGAAAATCTGATAATCTTTTAGGTCATATTTTTGCAGATATATAGAAAATAATACAGGGTTCACAAACTTTCAAGCACCACTGAAACCATTTAATTGCATTAAAATATGAAATCCACCCATCCATCCATCCATCTTCAACCGCTTACTCCTTTATCAGGGTCATGGGGGAACCTGTAGCCTATCCCAGGAGGCATCGGGCACAAGGCGGGGTACACCCTGGACAGAGTGCCAGTCCATCACAGGGCACAATCACATACACACTCACACACACATTCATACACTATGGACACTTTAAACACACCAATCAGCCTACCATGCATGTGTTTGGACTGGGGGAGGAAACCGGAGTACCCGGAGGAAACCCCCGACACACGGGGAGAACATGCAAACTCCACCCACATATGGCCTTGGCTTGACTTGAAATATGAAATATTTGAAGTAATTAAGATTTGCATATACACTTTCAAAAGAATTTGACAGCTCAATTAGAAGTTTGTTGTATTTGAAGTCCACCACCACCTCTGCCCCTCTCAGTAGTGTTGAGCATTAGGTGTTTTCCACTGCACCGGTTATTCCACGTCCTTTCACAGTTTAATACATTTTGAAAAGTGAAAGGCGGGTGTTACCATAGTGACCTTGTGAGTAGTGTACTGTAAGATAAAAATCCTGTAAACCTTCACAGAGAATGGTATGCTCTGTCCTTCTCATTCAAGTCAAGGCTGTCATTCCATATTTTCAGCTAGTGACAAATGAGTTCTTGATCGACGAAAGCTTGTTTTTATTATGACAGTTTAAACAAAAGTAGATAATTACTTCCTACTTGCTGCATTAAATATTTCTATAAATCTAGCATTCATATTTAGGATTTAGTGTGTCACAGCACAGGAGGACATTTGTAATCCTACCATTAAAAAAAGCAAACAAAAAACAGCTTAGCATGTGCTGGAATTAATAACCGGCTTTAATTAATGTGCTATTTATTTCTGCCTAAGCTGAACTGATGCAAAAATGTTCACATTCTCAACCAGCAACTTGGCGCTATTGCTATTCCACAGTAGACCCTTGTTTGTAGAAAGGTAAAGAAACTATAACAGCCTCGTATAGTGTTGAGAATGATAATGGCAACCTTGACAGAACATCATGAACATTGCCTGCACTGCCTTTTACTCAAGGACATTGCTGCTACACCCCAACACTGATACAAATCTTTACAGAAAAGCTCATTGTGACAAGGATTAAGACTACTTCCATTTCATTCGTGTAATATACCAAAGGCATTCACTTATTTGACAGACATCAATCGGAATTAAAATTATCAAATAAAATAGTGATGGCGACAACGACAATAACAATCAATCATCGAAGCCTAGCCCGGGAACATTGGAGGTGAGGTGAGAATAGGACACCAATCTATCACAGATCACAAGTATAAACCTACAGGCAACTTAGCATAGCCAGTCCACCTACATGCATGTTTTTTGGAGGTGGAAGGAAACTGCAGGAAACCCATGCTGACACTGTAAAAATGGGAACGGCAACAGTAATGCTACAATATGCAATAAACAATACTAATCTTTTGTCTTTCAGCTTGTAATGAGTATTTTCTATCTATACATTGTTTAAGACAAGCAGTCAGCAGCATTAAAACTCCATAAACTCCCATTATATTTAGCTACAGCCAAGCAAAGTTCATGTGAGGTCAGACTCAACATAATTTGTGGTTTATTCTGTTCTGATGCCAACTAAACCTCTGCCCTGAGCTGCTGCAGCCACTTCCAGTCTCCCGCCATCAAGTGCCAATAGCAATTAGTCCCAATGTACCTTATTTGTCTGTTCACTGCCTCTAACAACATGAGATGTTTTGTCTAGTCTTTTTTTAGTGCAGCCACAAGATTCAGATAGATATGGTCATTTAAACAAAGTTATCAGCCAGCACAACTGACCTGTGCTGTTCCTTTGGACCACTCGGTATAAAGGAATGTGTTAATTTGCTGATGATTGTGATCTATAGACACAAAGAGAAACAAAAATACAACTTTCCAAACTCCCCGTGTAACCAATCAGAATAAAAGTGTAAGAATGGGCGGCTGTGGTTCAGTCGGTAGAGCGGGTGTGGCTCAGTCGGTAGAGCGGGTGTGGCTCAGTCGGTAGAGCGGGTGTGGCTCAGTCGGTAGAGCGGGTTGTCCACTAATCCACTAATCGTAGGGTTGGTGGTTCGAATCCCGGCCCGGGTGATCCCATGCCGAAGTGTCCTTGGGCAAGACACTGAACCCTAAGTTGCCCCCGATGGCAAGCTAGCACCTTGCATGCAGCTCTGCTACCATTGGTGTATGAATGTGCTCTGTAAGTCGCTTTGGATAAAAGCGTCTGCTAAATTAATAAATGTAATAATAACGTAACTGCTGAAATGTATAAAGGAGATGAATGTAACTCGCTCTGGATAAGGATGTCTGCCAAATTCCATAAAAAGAGGTTTAAACATAACTACTTCCTACTTTTCAGTGACTTTCCAGTTCAGCTATGTACAAGAATATGTAATTGATATCCAAAATACATTCAGAGCATACCCAAGTGAGCAAATTAATAAGTATTAAGCACTACAAAGTGGAGGAAAAAAAATAGATAAATATGTAAATTGTATGGTGGTGAGAACAAGGCATGTGACAATGGGCTGGACCTTAAAGACAAAGCACTCTATTACACCCTTTATTAGGGACACTATACTAGTACTATATAGGACCTCCTATAGCACACTATAGTGACTCATCGTCCTTCTTTGGCTATCTGAGTCAGTGATCGGATTTCTTTAGAAGTTTTTGGTAAGTGTGTCTGAGCAAAAAGGTTTATTTAGTTTTACATGTTTTTTCCCCCTGTTTGTTTGTTTCTTAAACGTCCATATGTGCACAACGTGTCGATAAATCCATGGACACATACCGGTAATATGTGAAATGAAAACATAAAAAGCTTGATCTTTCCATTTAAAAAGTCAGTGTTATTCCCTTCCTTCCATTAACACTGCGATGATGATGTGTGCTTATTATCACATGTTACTAGTACACATGTAAACAAGTTCATATAGTATGTATACATCTTTCATTTGTAAGGTAGCATACATTCATTCATATTCAGTACCCACTCTAGAGCCTCTCCCTGTGAACACTGCACACAGGGTGGGAGAATTCAGACTGGAAGGGATGTCAGTCCATTGCACAGCACCACACACACACACACACACACACACACACACACACACACGCACACACGCACACGCACACATTATCAACCACAGACACTTTAGTGTAGTCAATCCATTGCTTTTTAAAGGTGCTTTTATTTAACAAATTAAAAGAAAGATGCAGAAGGCATTACTACACTGAAACTCTTACATATTCAGTAAATCCTGTATGTGTTGCAAAAAAAAGAATAGTTTATTTTGACTTTATGAATGTGAAAATCTCTCTTTTTCTTTTGATACTAAACCAAACCTGGAGAATGTGCAGTAAAGACAATATTCATTTCATATAAATAAACATTAGGGCTGTATTTGAAACAGTGTTCTTTACACTCCATTACAAAATGATGAACGAATGATGAAAGAATGTGCGTAATAGAACATTTCATATCCAGATTTGATTTTGAACCCTGCTCCTAATACCCAAGGGCAGAGGAGCTGAACACGTTACACCTTTATTGATGAATCACAGCTTCAGTTTCTTTACAAGCTTTTTTTTCTCTCTCGGTTTTTCATTTGCAATCCTATGTTGTAGTAGATTCTCCATGGCCCACTGAGCGGATGTTAAATCCAAATGGAAATCACTGAGAGGGACCTTGGCTTGGGAGTGGGTGAGAATCAGAAATTCTTTTAAAATTGTTGTTGTCATTTTTTTTTCCCTAAGCATTATGGTAAAATAATACTTTAGCCTTGAAAAATGTTGCAGCAGGCCACTTCAGTGGGTCTTCGTCTTGGGTTTCAAAACAGACCCACATTTGAAGTACCTTTGTAAGTATACAAAAACTATTTTTTTCGACTAGCACGTCCTTCTTTTAACAAGTGATAGTTGAATAACTCACAGCGTGTCTGAATGGAGAGCACTGTTTATAAATCAATCTTGAAGGCCACCTCTTGCTCCAAGCTTGACACACTGCCGCACCTACCACACACACATTATGAGACAGTCCTTTTCAACCAGTGCATCGTAGTACCTTGAGTATAAACATAGTATACTTCCACATAAGCTCATCATTTTTGGCCAGTGTTTGAGCCATGAGGTCCAGCTACTCTGTGTTTTTCTCCTTGCTGCTGGTATCATACAGCTTTGGTGCCATCATCACAGGGGTGAGTGAAGTACATTTAACCAGGGTTTTATTGACAGGCTTGATTAAATGAATTATTTCTTTAAAATCTTCACTGGCATTATGTAATTTATATGGTTTATTGTTTAAATGATGTATATATATATATCATATATATATATAATATATCATATTTACGTGTGACGTATGCTATGCAATATATTTGTATTTGACATTTATAATTGCGGTGTATTGTTTGTTTCTGTGTGTACCCGTTACATTTCTTTGGTGAATTTTACGGTGTGCCGGAGTGTAAGGAAACAGAAACTCTGAAGTCACTTTTTGATACTAGTTTATACACTGAATCTATATCAACTCAATAAGATGCTTGTGCCAATATACACTCTTAAAATATACAACTAAATCAAATTTTAAACAGTGAATGTTTGGGGTTGTTCAATTAGAAGTAAAATAGTTATGAGAAATAGAGCAGGTCTGACCTCAGTCACAATAAAAATGTCTGCAACTTATTATTCAAAAATCAAGTGTATAATTTACTAATCATATTATTTTTCCATTCGACATCCACATGAAGCCATATTCATTTACTTGGTTAGTTTATAAATAAAATCGAGTGAAATATTTGCTGTTTCTGGGTATATTCTGCACAATGCTAAGAGCTTGCATGGTTAGATAAAATGATCTGGCAAACTACAAGTTGATTAGCTGCTTTCAAAGTAATGCGATGTAGAGGCTTTATCAGTAGAGATAACATAATGTGGCTCGTTTATTTTTAATTAACACTAACAATATAGCATTTTGGGGTGAAATATATAATTATATACAGTACACCATTGTCATTTGAATTTATTTGAATGATTAATCCATGCCATAAGTACAAATTAAAAGAAAGATAAAAATGAATGTGCTGTTGTAAAATATCTAACAGTCATGGTCATTGTTTGGTAAAACAATAAAGGAAAAGGGTAAAAGAACTACTGAGAATCCTTATGAAAATTATTTATAGTCATTGTCAATCAAGCTCTGATTTTACTAAGGGCATGTGCTTCACCAGACATCAAATAAAACAATGAGGAATGTGCTTCTTGCTTCTTCAGCCGGCATTATGAACATCCATATTTGCTCTGTATGTGTATTTTAATTTGCCACATGTTCACCATTTATGCCACTAAATCTAAGCAGAAGATCTGGTGCAGCTGCTGTATTTTGAAGGTTGTTCAGACTCAAGTCAGGCATATGGTAGTAGACACGAGGAATCTTATGACATTGATGCATTTGAGGTGTGAACTCTGCATCATTACTGAATTAATGCCTGGTAAACAGCAACTGAAATTCAACCTGATCTGGATTTGTGTGCAGTAATTACCTTGTTGAGAGATACACATACAACCAGGTCATAACCACCAAAAAGGTTTGATAAAGGCAGGTAGTTCAAATATTTCTCTGGTTATATCCTTATATCTGGTTATAAGCTAGCACCTTGCATGCAGCTCTGCTACCATTGGTGTGTGAGTGTGTCTCATTTGTAAGTCGCTTGTAAATGTAAAAATGTAAAAATGATATTTCTGTAAAAGCTGCTTTGAGACAATGTACCATTGTAAAAAGCGCTATATAAATTATAATAATTATTATTATAAATTATTTAAATTATTATTATTATTATTATTGAAATAATATCCTAGTTTGCCACGGTAACAGCTCTACCCTCAGCTTCGTAGTTCAGCTGTCTCACTGGAATCTTAATACCTACAACTAGTTTCTTAGACAATCCTTGCTCTAATCTGTGGCTGTTCTGACGTTGGTTCGGAAGTTCAGTTTTAGTTTGTTGTCACAAGTTCTCAACTGTGTTTTTGCATATCTGTTTCAGGTTCATGTTTCAGTTATGTGTTGATTCATTCCAAGTCTTGTCTTGTTACAAAATGCCGCATTATTATAAAGACACAGCAGGAGACAAGTCTATCTAGCAGGTGGAAGGAGTCAGCCTGGAAATTGCCCTGGAAATCCTTTAACCAAGATGCACACACAATTTCACAATTGCTGAATGTGCAAACAACACATCCACCCTGTGAACACTTGTTTCCCACGATTCCAAGAACTTTTTACGAGACAACTCTGAATTAGATGCCACTGCCTAACAAGGTTGAGCTGTTTATTTACTGTTGAGGTTTTCTCCTACAAATGTGCTGTCATTTATCATCTCGCTGCGAAATGGGAGAGCAGGAGAATGAGCAACATCTACCTGGGAACAACAGGCAGAAGAGACAAAGAAGTCCATTCCATTGTTTCCGACAGTCTTTGACTATCCTTCAGAGTGAAGGACTCTGCAGAGGAACTTCTTAAGATCAACCAAGGTAAATGCCCAGCTGCTGAATGTGTGTGATTTTAATGGATTGAGGGATGAAGCTATCACGCCATTTTGATCCAGCTGGATAAGTTGCTCAATGAATGAAAACCACATTCAGAAGTTCATGGTACGTTCTGTAATCCTTTCTGGTTTACAGATGCCATGGAAATGGATGGACTTTCTACTGAAGATCCTACTCATCTTTATTTCAAACAACCTCGGACATAGGCAACTGTAACTTCATATACAGTTTTTTTTTTTTTGTACTTTCTTTCCCCAGGAGACAATAGAGACATATCACCCCCCCCCCCCCCCCCCCCGCCAACATTCTCAGAAAGGATGTGTTGATATCCCATGCACTTTTTGTGCGATTAAAAGAAATGTGTTTAAAAGAATCACACGAGTGACCAACACAACATGTTAAGTTATTGTCCAATCTCGTTGAGGACTGCGCTGCTGACATCATCATCCAACCCTGAACTCGCCTCACAGTGAATATTCATTGCTTTGACCTTTTGATTGGGACAACGGAGTCAGAGTCCTGAGGCGAGGAAAAGAAATGACCACAGGTAAATGAACTTTACCTATCGCGATGGCTTCAAAAGGGAATATTATGTGCTGCTCAGGGTTAGAGTTAGCTATCTGGATGCTGTCACTGATCACAGTGAGGATGAGTGATAATAACCTAAACACTCACCTGAGTTTATAAAATTACTTCAGCAATAATGTTAGCCATTCCCATTACCTTTTTGAAAGGTAGGTTAGATAACCTAACATTACAGCTGTTCACCATGGTGTAATACAGAGAGTGGGGTAATGCAAGCTGTAGTAATTAGCATTAGGAGGATGGGTTAGGGTCGCGCTTCTTCATGTACTGGGTGAATGTTAATGTCGGGTAACAGGTGCAGACAGTCAGTGGATAATGGAACTTCAAGTTCTTCACAAGGTTAACATGACAAAAAGAGAGGATGGTGTTTAGGTTGTAATGCTTTCCACTATATCTGTAATGTTGGTTGACTTAATTAGATTGTGTAAATTAGATTACCCCGCCTTGTGCTCGATGCCTCCTGGGATAGGCTCCAGGTTCCCCGTGATCCTGAAAAAGGAGTAAGAGGTAGAGGATGGATGGATGGATAGGTGGATGAAAAATCAGATTGGTAGTGAGGTGCTAAAGAGTTATAAGCAAGTCAGCTAGAGTTTCCTGGTGAGTCTACAGTGCCAGTTTGTTCATTAGGAGAGAGGAGGTCACATTTTCAAATTACACAATTTGGGATTCTGTAACGCAATTTCTCAGTTGACGCCCAAATTCGAATTTGAATTCCATATTTTGTAGCTGACAACTAACCAACACTCTTTTTGCTCTTTTATAGCTTCTCAAATGGACAGGAGTGGGACTCCAGATGGCTGAGAGAAGATGCAACAACTCCAATTCTTACATCTGTCAAATGTTTAAATGATTTTAATAAGTGTCACCTGAATTCCATGCACCTGTTTGTTGATTTTATGAGACTTTACTAGAAGTTTATTTTGGGCGGCTGTGGCTCAGTCAGTAGAGCGGGTTGTCCACTAATCGTAGGGTTGGTGGTTCGAATCCCGGCCCGGGTGATCCCATGCCGAA
>JAFFST010050865.1:103209-114608 GCA_022414735.1 Noturus placidus | reverse complement strand
GTAGAACCCCTTATGGAAGCTGAGAACACTTATCTATCCAAAGAATCCTTGAAAAACAATAAACAAAACTTTTCAGCCATGTGGGATGAAACCTTTTCTGTTAAGTGTTGGCTTGTATGATCAGTGACAGTGAAGTGTGAAAGGAGATCCTGTCATTCCATCGTTTGTGTAATTCCATTATGTACCCTTATCCTGCATGAATATAATGCATGATTATACAGTATATATAATTATTTCGATACCTCAAATGACAATATGTCAATGTTTAAAGAGACACAGAACCTTATTTAAACAGAATTTTAAAAGCATTCTTCATTTTGCCTTCAATGCATTATTTTCACCCTTTCCCTTTTCGTGTTTTATGTAGTTCTACAACAGCACTGGTGAATTCTTGAATCTGACTGTTCGCAAGGTGTTGATTAATTTTCTATAACAGCAGTTCTGACAAAAGTGCTGACTGTAATTCAAATGACAGGTGTATATTAATGCGCTCATTCCAATATGCTGTGGTTTCTATAGCAACAGCTCATTCACAGGGACTTGAACGGCGGACGGGCCACATCATTTAAAGCGTAATAATAAACGTGTTAAAATGTGTTGTTATTTAAGAAAGAATCTGTCTGTAAGTGGATGTTTATTTTACATTTATGGCAGGTGTGTTGGGCATCAGTGCATTGTGACAGGTTTTCCACTATGGGAAAGTATTCTTTACTATAAAAAGTAAAGATGCTGTAACATGAGACTAGATACAGGAACTAATCTCTCCCACAGACATTACGCAACATTAAACAGTTCACAAAGTATGTTATGTCATCAGGTATTAGACACAAAATTATAATCGGCTGTGGCGCAGGTGGTAGAGCGGATTGTCTACTAATCCACTAATCGTAGGGTTGGCAGTTCGATTCCCGGCCCATGTGACTCCACATACCGAAGTGTCCTTGGGCGAGACACTGAACCCCAAGTTGCTCCCGATGGCAAGTTAATGCCTTTCATGGCAGCTCTGCTACCCTTGGTGTGTGAGTGTGTGTGTGAATGAGACACAGTGTAAAGCGCTTTGGATAAAAACGCTATATAAATGCGCCATTTACCATTTACCATAATCGTTGGCAAATTGCCGTGGTATAAGAGGAATAAAACACTTCAAGATGTGCTGTTGTAGGAAAATAATAGGAAAAAGTTATGTAATCAAGAGGTGGTAATGTATCGCACCACCTGATCGTTGATCATTTTCCTGTGACGGCACACACCGTAAAGATTTACTACTCACTTAATCAACTTTTGTGTAAGCTACTATATTGGAAAACCTGTTTTTGTCAAAGCAGTTCATTACAGCTCTATTTTGGTCTTATGAAGAGTTGTTGTATTTATTTATTTATTTAATCTACATTTCTTATAGAATACTGTAGAAAAATATACTGTAGGTGTAGACCAGAAATTTTCTTTAGATCACACAATATGGCTCCATGGGCGTTTGTGAAGGACTTGTCAAGCAGCAAGGGAAGCAGGCTCGGCATCGTGTCCTGAGCTCCTTGTTGAAAACGAAGCAAATGAGCGGATTGGTGGCTGCCTGAGTGAAAGTCAGCCACACTGCAGCACTCACATATGCCCGCAGCATGCCACTATCCTTGACCAATACTTGCGCATAGCACAACACAATGTACGGTGCCCAGAGTAACAAGAAAGCCAGAGTAATCATATAGTACATTTTCCCAATTCGCTTCTCCATCTTGAACTCATCCAGGACAAGCAGCCTTCTATTGGCACTCTGTGCTACCTGCCTGATGCCTACTAGAGTGGGTGGTGTCGGACCATGTCCAAATCCAGCGATCCAGTTAGCAGCCGCTTGACCTGTGGCTCCAGGCCCATGAAAAGTCCAGTTGTGGCTGACAGCTGGGATTACCTGGGCTGGCTTCATCTTGCGGTGGTCATACACGAAGCAGAGCATCTTGACATACACTGCATGTGTGGCTCCCACTACCACAGCCAACATCAGAGTGAATCCTAGTGTGTCATTGGCCCTCGCATAGCGTTGCTCAAACATGCACTGCTCCTCCTCATGCATGAATCTGTATGTGTTCATGTCAAACACAGGTGGTAGAGCCATGGCCGCAGCCAAAATCCATGAAACACCAATGACGGCAGCACACGTCCATGGTGTCACACGCTTGGCATAGAAGCGGTGGTGTGCGATAGCCATATAGCGCGTGACACTCACACCGAACAACATGAAGGCAGCATGGAAGCAGAACAGAGCAGACAGAAACGCCACAGCTTTGCAGCTCATAGCGCCGTAAGGCCACATCGATCCATGTGCCACAGACGCCATCATGAATGGGAAGCACGATACCGAGCGCGCAATGTCGCCCAAACACAAATCAACAAGAAAATAATATGGTGCTTTGTGAAGAGAACGATCCTTAATCACCAGCAGCAAGACCAGCATGTTTCCCAACACACTGATGCCTGCAATAAGACCCAGAGAGGCCAGTTTCACAGCAGAGGCAGTGATAGCATAGTCCGGAAGAGAGGGTTTATTGCTTTCATCGGGATCGCTCGTGTTGGCCATCTGCGCATGCGCACTCTCCACAGCGACGCACCGACTCCGTAATCCAGCATCAAGTAAACCCGTGCGTCAAAACACTGGTGTCCATGAGGATTTCTGAGTCAACACATAAGAACCTTCTTTAGGGTACGCGTTCACATCCACATGCCCGTTTCTCAGTTCATCATCTGTAATCTGAACTCGTCCTCTTCTTCTTCAATTCCCAGCACACGAGTCATTTAATCCGTCATTTAATCCGTCATCAGCCTTTTTAATCCGTCATTTTTAGAGGATAACGCTCCGTATCTATGATTCCAATCTCCTCATAGCATATCCTCATCTCTTTGAGGAAATGTCCGTTTCAAGTCCATTCCTAATCCTGCTCTGTATTTCACGTCCTCGTGCGTCTCAGCGTCCAGCACGGTGGCCGAGGTTCGAGCAGAAGCCGACAGTAACGGAGAGAAAGGTTCCGTGTTCCTGTTTATTTCCTCCGTGGGGGCGGTGGACACAAGGAGGAGGAGGAGGAGGAGGAGGAGGTGGGGGGGGGGCTCCGCTATGAACAGAACACAACCCGTTTCGGCTTCATGGGCAGATGGCCAGATGTTTCGAGTCAGATTTGTTAATCTGAGGTGGTGTTCTGCAGCTGTGATAATCTCATGTTTATCAAGGGTGAATTTCCCTCTACAAACAGTCTTCTGCTCCAATCCAACGCGCTTGCACTGAGCATTTAAAGACACAGGGAGCACAGAGACCATGATCATCTAATGAAATGGAATAAAATAGGATTCAGTGCATGTGTTGATTCAACATGGAGGGCGTTATTCAAGTGTTAAAGCGTTTAGTATTTCTTACACGGTTGTCTGTAACTTGTACAGGAGCTGAGAAACATTTCGCATGAAATTGACAATGATAATGAGGATGGTTATAAGGTTAGTAAGCATTGCATAGATGCAGAGAGGTCTGAATTCACATGTCCCAGGTCCCAAGGTAGACCTTCCCAGTGTTCATCATGATGCCGTTATTGCCCCACATTAGTTGTCATGGATACTGTGAAGGTCCAGGAAGTAGTAGGACAGTTTCAGATACTTGCAAATATTCCTAGGAGTTGTAAAGCGTCTACTGACATTGATTTAGAAGATTCAGAATACTCTATTTTTCTTTCATCTGCCAAGAGTATCCATCCATCCATCCATCTTCGACCGCTTACTCCTTTTCAGGGTCAAAGGGAACCTGGAGCCTATCCCAGGGAGCATCGGGCACAAGGTGGGGTACACCCTGGACAGAGTGCCAGTCCATCACAGGGCACAATCACATACACACTCACACACCCATTCATACACTATGGACACTTTAGACACGCCAATCAGTCTACCATTCAGGTCTTTGGACTGGGGGAGGAAACCGGAGAACCCGGAGTATATTGTTCTAAATTAGTCTAAATTCTTTTTAGACACGTGTCTCCATGCTTCTTCTTCTTCTTCTTCTTCTTCTTCTTTTAGCAGAGGAGGTTTGCGGGGGATGTAGGGATGGAGATGATTGCACGACAGTTCATTGCTTATTGGTCTCTGTGTAACTGGTGTTCCTGCTGCTTTCAAGTCAGTCTGCAACTCTTTTAAGTGACTGCTGGCTTCTCTCGTATCTTCCTTATTATTAGTCTGAGAGCACAATGTGAAATCTTGCATGGCATACATGTCCAGGAAAGATTAGTTGTGGTTCCATGAACTTTCCACCAGCATATTATATAACAAATTGTCATGACAGGGATGTTTAAGGTCTTTGCTAAGGCTCTGCTATGATGCTTTGTACATTTGAGTGTTGTTTAATAATGTTGTCCATGAGGAATTTATGAAGCTCCTTTACCTTCACCATGAGAAATATCACACAGCATACTGCTCTGTGATATTCCTCCCTTCTCTCAACTGCCATCCTTGCCTTCATTTATAGTGAAAGGTGTGGTTTCCGCATGGATGACCAGAGATGACCATTACGGTTCCTGGTTCCAGTTCCTGGAGAGGAACTGCTGCTAGAACTGTCAGAGCTCCCATGAACAACATGACATTGAAACATCATTAATATGCCTTGTTTATGAAACCCACAGGCAATAAATGAATACAGTGGTGCTTGAAAGTTTGTGAACTCTCTAGAATTTTCCATATGTCTGCATGAATATGATCTAAAACATCATCAGATTTTCAACAAGTCCTAAAATAGATCACGAGAACGCAATTAAACAAATGAGACAATATTATACTTGGTCATTTATTTATTGAGGAAAATGATCCAATATTACAGATCTGTGAGTGGCAGAAGTATGTGAACCTTTGTTTTCAGTATCTGCTGTGACCCCTCTTGTAATAACTGCAACTAAACATTTCCGGTAACTGTTGATCAGTCCTGCACATCAGCATGTAGGAATTTTAGCCCATTCATCAGTATAGAATAGCTTCAACTCTGGGATGTTGGTGGGTTTCCTCACATGACTTGCTTAATTCAGGTCCTTCCACATCATTTCTATTGGATTAAGGTCAGGACTTTGACTTGGCCATTCCAAAACATTCACTTTAATATTCTTTAACCATTCTTTGGTAGAACAACATGTATTCTTATGGTCGCTGTCTTGCTGCATGACCCATTTGCTCTTGAGATTCAGTTCATGGACAGATGTCCTGACATTTTCCTTTAGAATTCCAGGTGCAGCAAAAAAGGCCTAAACCATGATACTGCCCACCACCATGTTTCACAGATGGGATAAGGTTCTTATGCTGGAATGCAGTGTTTTCTTTTCCCCAAACATAACGCTTTTCATTTACACCAAATATTCTATTTTGAACTCACCTGTCCACAAAATATTTTTCCAATATCCTTCTGGCTTGTCCTTGTTATGATTGTTAGCAAACTACAGAAGGGCAGCAATGTTCTTTTTGGAGAGCAGTGGCATTCTCCCTGCCATGCACACAATTGTTGTTCAGTGTTTAGTCCACCTGACGGTGGACTCATGAACATTAACATTAGCCAATGTGAGAGAGGCCTTTGGTTGCTTAGATGTTAACCAGGGTTCCTTTGTGACCTCATGGACTGTTACACGTCTTGCTCTTGGAGTGATCTTTGTTAGTCAACCACTCCTGGGGAGGCTAAATGGTAAATGGCACACTTATATAGTGTTTTTATCCAAAGCGCTTTACACTGTGTCTCATTCACCCATTCACACACGGTAGCAGAGCTGCCATGCAAGGCGCTACCTTGCCATGGGGAGCAACTTGGGGTTCGGTGTCTTGTCCAAGGACACTTCGGCATGTGGAGTCATCGAACCGCCAACCCTACGATTAGTGGACAACCCGCTCGACCACCTGAGCCACAGCCGCCACAGGAGGGTAACCATAGTCTTAAATAGTCTCCATTTCTACACAATCTATCTGACTGTGGATTGAGTCCAAATTCTTTAGAGATAGTTTTGTAACCTTTTCCAGCTTGATGAGTCCTTTTCTGAGGTCCTCAGAAATCTCCTTTTTTCATGCCATGACACACTTCCAGGATGCTAACTCACAATTGATCATCATCTCATTGATTAAAAACACCTGACTCTATTTTCACCCTCAGATTAACTGCTAATCCTAGGGGTTCAAAGAATTTTGCCACTCACAGATACTGGATCATGTTCTTCATTAAATAAATGTCCATGTATAACATTTTTGTTTCATTTGTTTAATTTGGTTGGTTCTCTTTGTCTACTTTTAGGACTTGTGTAGAAGTCTGATGACGGTTTAGTTCATATTTATGCAGATATAGAAAACTGTAAAGGGTTCACAAACTTTCAATCACCACAGTATGTGTGTATATGATTTAATACAATGGCCAATGGCAGCTGACTGGTAGTTAGCTAGCTAACTAATGAATGCATGTTCAAACCAATGACGATAACTATAACTATAACGATAACGATAGAGATATAGATAGAGTCCACACCACACCACATCATTGGAATCACTTCCAGAACGATTTTTTCTCAGATGATGAACGATAAAAACATTGACAGCCAATGTTTCTTTCACAAATCCAAGGAGTCTGATGCAAGTGCAGACTGTCTTTAATGATTAAATAAGTAATAAACAAACAAACATCAGAAAAAATGAACTTGACAGTTTCTGTCTGTACTCGCAGCGGTTTGCTAGTTATAAGTACAAAGGGCTAGCTTAGACTTCAAAATGAGCAACATACCAGAAAGACTGCCAAGAACTCCCTGCTGAGGGTCTATTAGAACAGTTTACAGCAGAACAGGACATAGCTTTGCTATAGAACTGAGTGTGTGTTGGAAACTTCATGCATATTCATAAGGCTAGACTGTAATTTCTAGACTGTCAATCACCTGAATTTCTAGACATCAACCACACCCTTTTAATTATAATCAAATAACTCATATAACACGTCTTTATTGTAAGGAAACATACTGGGGGGATATCATGGTCAACAGAACCTGACAAACAACAGAATACTATTCGCAAAATTAAAATGTCATTTTGGCTTGTTACCATTCATTAACATGGGCGTGGCCAAGGTTAGAAATTGTACTGCAGCCAGCCATTAAAGGGCCTCAGAGACATTTTGGGCTTTACTTTTCCACCAATGTTACAAGGTCCACCCATATATACAGTCTATGGAATTAACTAGTATGCCTTCATGTCAAAGGGGACACTAGAACTATGAAGCAGCAATGCTATATGCTGTCACTGAACACTTTATTAGGTACACTATACTAATAGTGGGTAGGGCATTCTTTACTCTCAAAACAGATTTCACAAGATGTTGGAAACATTCCTTTGAGGTTCTGGTCCATGTTGAGATGATTTCATCATGCAAGTCCTGCAGATTGTCCAGGTGCATTTTCATGCTGTGAATCTCTCATGTTCATAAAATCAGTTTGAGACATCTTTTGCTTTGTGACATGGTGCATTATCATGCTGGACATAGCCATTAGAAGATGGGTAAATTGTGTCCATGAAGGGATGCACATGGTCTACAATGCTCAAATAGGTAGTGGCATTCAAGCAATGATTGACTGGTATAGACACACAAAAGTGTGCCAAGAAACCATTTTTCCAGTCTTCAGGTGTCCTGTTTTGGTGATCCTGTGCCCAGTGCAGCCTCAGCTTTCTGTTCTTGGCTGACAGAAGTGGAACCTGATGTGGTCTTCAGCTATTATAGCCCATCTGCCTCAAGGTTCAATGTGTTTGTGCATTCTGAGATGCTTTTCTGCTCACCACAATATTACAGAGTGGTTATCTGAGTTACTGTAACCCTTCTGTCAGCTCGAACCAGTCTGGTCATTCTCTGTTGACCTCTCTCGTCAGCAAGGCTTTTCTGTCTGCACAACTGCTGCCCACTAGATGTTTTTTTTCTCTATTGCACCATTCTGTGTAAACTCTTGTTTTAGATCCCAGGAGATAAGCAGTTAGAGAAATACTCAAACCAGCCCATCAACAATCACCACAGTCAAAATCAAGGAGCACGTTTTTATTTTCTTTTCCTAATTTAATGGATGATGTGAACATTACCCAAAGCTGCTGGCCCGTATCTGCATGCTTTCATACTGCTGCCACACAATAGGAGCTTTATAAGTCCTTCTTCCTCCTTTATGCCTCTGACAGAGAGCTTCGCCTTTCTTGCCAGAATGACAGCACAGGAATATGTCAAGGCATTGATATGTTCAGGGAATGGCCTCAGCATGTGGCTCGGCTGACTGGGGAAGCCATAGTGGTGGCCAACAATCTGTTGTGCAAGAGCCAGTTAGACAACCCTGAGAAACCAAATAATTCGGTTTAACAACTGGTGCCTATGGCAGAAAGGCATATGGATGAGTGTTTAAATTCTAGAGATGGAACTAATGAAAAAGTGCATAGTGACTTGAACAGTCCCTTTGTGATTGTGCCCAAAGCGGAAGAGGCGGTCTATGTCTGTATGGACACAAGCTGGCCTTACAATGAACCTGGAAAAGGCAGTCATAAAGTCCTTAACACAAACCAGCTGAAGTGTGTGATTTGGATGGATGGAGGTACAGTATCTGGGCTTCCACTTAAGCTGATTTGGACGTATACTTGATTTGCATATATTCTTTATATGTATCATTGACCAAATCTGAACAACCAGGTTGAATTACTTAACAGAATTCATGATACCATCAGTCTTCATAAGAGTCCTTGATCCAACATCCACAAAGAAGCTCCAACACATCAATGACCCACTGTCAAATTTTACAGTGGGTATTAGGTGCTATTTTTTTTTTATATGCAATTCCCTTTTATCTGTAAATCTGTTAATGGTGTCATCTGACAATGACATACGATGCTTATTGTAGTTATATGACACTTGGTGAATTTCAGTTGCTGCATCTTGTGAAATAAACACTGGACTAAACAAAGTATAAAGGCCCTCATGTCCATGCCACTATCAGCAATGAACTTCAAAGCAAATCTTCACATTCAGTAAATGGGGGAAAAAAAAAAGAAAAACGCTATAAATCTCTGGAAGATCATATTTATTGTCATAGTGTATTTAATGTTGAAGTGTGTTTGAGTTGGTGTGTCAAACAGAAGTGCACCACTGCAATTCTAGAGAGCAGAAATCACATCAAATTCAATTCAAGTGACTGAACAGGACAATTAAGGGCCAGGGTATTTTTCCAATCAGAATACTTGCTTGCAAAATTACAAGTGTTGATCACAATCATTTCTAGTACTAGGATAAAAAGAGTCTAGACAGCAAAAATGGTATGCTTTTTTTTTTTGAGAGAGAGAGAGAGAGATATTATGCACCGATCAGCCATAACATTAAAACCACCCGCCTAATATTGTGTAGGACCCCCTTGTGCCATCAAAACAGCTCTGATCCTTCGAGATATGGACTCCATAAGACCTCTGAACATGTGCTGTGATATCTGGCACCGAGATGTTAGCAGCAGATCCTTGAAGTCCTGTAAATTGTGATGTGCGGTCTTCGTGGACACATCTCACAGATGCTTGATCATTTTGAGATCTGGTACCATCTCTTTCCCAGGTACATGACGTGCACATTCCCGGCCATCCACATGATGTAAAATAAATTCATCAGACCAGGCCACCTTCTTCTCACCTAGTGCTCCATCGTCCAGTTCTGTTGCTCAAGTCCTCATTGTAGGTGCTTTTGGTGGTGAACAAGGGTCAGCTACTCGGGCCCACACACAGCAAGCTGCAATGCACTGTGTGTTCTGACAACTTTCTATCATAGCCAGCGTTAATTTTTCCAGTAATTTGTGCTGTAGTAGCACTTCTGTGGAATTAATCCGTCACTCCCCACACGCATCAATGAGCCTTGGGTGCTCATGACCCTGTCGCCAGTTCACCGGTTGTCCTTCCTTGGACCACTTTTGGTAGGTACTAACCACTGCATACTGGGAACACCCATCAAGACCTGCTGTTTTGGAGATGTTCTGACCCAGTGATCCCAACTTGGCCCTTGTCTAAGCTGCTCAGATCCTTATGCTTCCTTAATATATTCCATCCTTTGACAGGTGCCACTCTAATGAGATAATCAATGTTATTCGTTTCACCTGTCAGTGGTTTTAATCTTATAGCTGATCAGTGTAATTCACATGTAAAGTGGATTGTGCTATAATCCACTTTAAATCTTATAACTGGGGTGCACGGTGGCTTAGTGGTTAGCACGTTTGCCTCACACCTCCAGGGTCCGGGGTTTGAGTCCCGCCAGGGCCATGTGTGTGCGGAGTTTGCATGTTCTCCCCGTGTGTCGGGGGTTTCCTCCGGGTACTCCGGTTTCCTCCCCCAGTCCAAAGACATGCATGTTAGTCTGATTGGCGTGTCTAAAGTGTACGTAGTGTATGAATTGAGTGTGTATGTGATTGTGCCCTGTGATGGACTGGCACTCTGTCCAGGGTGTACCCCACCTTGTGCCCGATGCTCCCTGGGATAGACTCCAGGTTCCCCGTGACCCTGAAAAGGAGTAAGCGGTTGACGATGGATGGATGGAACTGATTAGTGTAATTCACATTTAAAGTGGATTGTGCTATAATCCACTTTAAATATGAATGAATGAAGGCACAAATGCAATTGTTTATGTATGGGGAGAGTTGGTGATACTTCTGCTTTGTTATCTATGTTTATGACTGTTATAGGTTTTGTATGTTTTATTACATTTGTATAAATGCTTTCTAAAACGTGATCCGATTGTCATATATGTAATATGATTGATTAAAATGGTTTATTTAAGCTCTACAGTGGTCCATTTCCACTGTATTTTAATAAAAATAATTGGGGGATTAGATGCTAGTGACACACCACACACCATAACATAACATCATAACATCAACAGATGTAACACTGTGTGTGTGTGTGTGTGTGTGTGTGTGTGTGTGTGTGTGTGTGTGTGTTTGGAAGGGGTGGGATGTGTGGGTGTATGTTTAATTAATTCCGATGCTGTTATTCCTATTTATGCTCTGTATGATCTGATACTAGTCAGTCTATCCAGAAAACACCAAAGATCAAGCTTCATAAATGTTTTTTTCCCCTGTCTTCTTTGTCTGTTATAATTTGTCCCCATCTAGTGGTTTTTCAAGATATTCACTAAATTTAATTTAAATCTTCTACAGACTCAGAGGAAAATAAAGTATTTTTTTTTTAATTGTATGAAAGTCCATGAAAGAAATAATAGGAAATAGCCTACACACCGTCTTATTTAACAGACAACCCACACACACACACACACACACACACACACACACACACACACACACACACACACACACACACACAGTTTTACACTGACATACACTTATATAGCCAAAAGTATACAGTGGTGTGAAAAAGTG
>JAFFST010050865.1:49472-60067 GCA_022414735.1 Noturus placidus | reverse complement strand
TAGGATTCAGCTCTGAAAGTGAAAAGCGGTTTATTAAACTTTTAATCAAGTAGCTATATTGTCTGCCACCTTCTTTTATATTAAAGTGTTCTCCATAACTGGAGTTGTTAGCTGTTTGTGTGTGTGTGTGTGTGTGTGTGTGTGTGTGTGTGTTGGGGGTGTTTAATATGCATGAACAGGTTCAATCAAAAGGGATTGAAACCAAATAAGTTTGAAACTGTTTCCACGAGGAAAGAAAATGTTAAAAGAATTTCATCAGGTACTTTTCGTGAGCCTTGCTGGGAGCTAGCATAGAAGTGCCCCCACATTTGGCCAAATGTCACGTTGTTGATTCTTTCTTCAGCCTCTCAGAAGGGAAATGTACACATGCCAACATTCTGTTCCAATGTTTGCTAATGTCTGCAATATTCTGTGACTCAATTCATCTTATCCTGTCTTATCCTGGTCAGGATTGTGGTGGATCCAGAGCCAATCCCGAGCTAGGAATACAGCCTGGATGGGTTTGGAGTCCATCATCATACACGCTGACTCTTTTTAATGAAATGTAGAGCTATCGGTACATCTTGAGACTAGACCTCTAGCTTCTGTTCCTCATTTTGCCACAGCTTACTGTACCAAGTCCAAATGTTGATGGTTTAATGAAATTATCCTATTTTGGCCCAAGACAGAAGTGAAATTGCTGAATATGAGGTAATTGTTTATTTCTAAGTCACCACTTCCTTAAACATGTGCCATTACTCATAATGCTGCCCCACTCCAAAGAACAGGCTGTAAAGAACAGCGTAATGGTACGCTGAATCTATGTAAATATTCAGTTAGACAATAAAGGAAATCAGAGCTCGTGATGATCAGGTGGTAACTGATTGTCGTGCTTGGTGACTCTAGTTTTGCGCAATAAGAAACTTCACAAGCATAAATGTGGAGTGCACTGAATGACACACCCAGGTTCTACTTTTCACTTTGCTCAATGACAGATTCTTTGTTGTTACAAAAGGAAAAAAACTATCTTTTGGTTCCGTCAGTTTTCACTTTCAGTATACTTGTTGTGCATTAGCAGTGGGTGGTATGATGGTGGATTCTGTACATTAGTTGTTATTCTCTTTTTTAGGCATACATTCTGTCCACACTGTTATACTGATATAGTATTATATATAATAAATGTAGTAAATAAATAAATTGTAATATATATATATATATATATATATATATATATATATATACACACACTGCTCAAAAAAATAAAGGGAACACTTAAACAACACAATGTAACTCCAAGCCAATCACACTCCTGTGAAACCAAACTGTCCACTTAGGAAGCAACACTGATTGACAATAAATGTCACATGCTGTTGTGCAAATGGAATAGACAACAGGTGGAAAGTATAGGCAATTAGCAAGACACCCTCAATAAAGGAGTGGTTCTGCAGGTGGTGACCACAGACCACTTCTCAGTTCCTATGCTTCCTGGCTGATGTTTTGGTCATTTTTGAATGCTGGCGGTGCTTTCATTCTAGTGGTAGCATGAGACGGAGTGTACAACCCACACAAGTGGCTCTGGTAGTGCAGCTCATCCAGGATGGCACATCAATGCGAGCTGTGGCACGAAGGTTTGCTGTGTCAGAGCATGGAGGCGCTACTTGGAGACAGGCCAGTACATCAGGAGAAGTGTAGGAGGCCGTAGGAGGGCAACAACCCAGCAGCAGGACCGCTACCTCCGCCTTTGTGCAAGGAGGAGCAGGAGGAGCACTGCCAGAGCCCTGCAAAATGGGACTGGTCAATTAAATGTTTGTATTTTTTTTTTTACCACACCTCTGATAGCAGTACTATGATAAATTACACTGTGATATCAGTTTGTTGGAACACCACGCACTACAACACATGTAAGAGAACAAGTCTGAAGTGCTGAAATAGAAGGAATAATTGCACTGTTATTTATAAACGGAGCATGCGGTCAATTACATCTGGATTTATTTGCTAAACACGCTGTAGTTGCCTCTTTGACCTTGTCACCTGTGTAGTAGTTTAACTGCCCACCTCCTCCTGAAACCTTCTTCAAGGACAAAACAAGTGTATGTTAATCAGTGTACGGATCTCCACGTGAAAGTCCCCAGAGCTCACCACGGGCTCCAGATCCCTGTTTGGTGCCAGCTGTTCTGTCAGATCAACGCTCGAAACTTCTCCTAACACAATTCTACTAGGTAGGACTCGGGAGAATATCCGCAAAACAAGCACGCCAGGCAAAAGAGAGCATTGAATTTTTTTCATCATCGGTGCTCCGTAGCACTGTAGTTTTTATTTTTTCCCCTCCACTTTCTCCCCTCCGAAGCGGGCAGTGCTCTCATTCATGAGCAGATGTTCAGCGCTGGTGCAAGCTGCAGTCAGCATGAACTCTGCTGGCCTCTCTACCATCGGCAGCAAGGACGTTGGCACCGACCCCCGACATCTGAGAATTTATGTCCAGTAAATGCTGCCTGTAATTTATTTATTTCTTTTTAATTTTAGCCACTTTGGCCAGTCTAGAAGCTGGCCAGAGCTGGAAAAGGTGCGGGGGGTAGCAGGATTCTGACAGACCATCAGTCTTCACATCGACACTGATGAAAGACTGGACCAGGTCAGCTCCAAGGGAAGAAAAAATTCCGGAAGACAATTTTGCACAAGTTTTGTCATTAATTTCATATGACACTTCACAGTGTGGAAGCATCGAATCCTGGCCAGAAAATTAAAGGCTTGCCTTCAAATTAAAATAGAAACTGGCTAGACATAAGTGTTGCGAAAAAAAAAGATCTGGTCATTTAGAGACATTAGCCTTAAAATATGGAATCTAATGATGGATTTGCGTAACTGGACAACAGGAAGTGCTGGTAAGCACCGTGTTTATGGCAGGCTAAGACCCAGGTGCCGCCACAGTTAGCCAGGTGGCTGTGTTAGCACGACTGACCTCAACACACTCGAGAGACTTCAATGTCATCTAGTACAGATGTAGTTTTATGATCTCAGTTCATTTACACCCTGCCATTTCAGTATCCATGTGCTCTCATGGTCTCTACTCATTTCATGCTTTGCCTTTGAACGTGGTCACAACATATGTTCACTTTGGAAAGAGTGTGAAACGACTTTTTTTTTCATCTATCGTTGAAGTGGCTCTGGGACTGTAATTGAAGGATGATGTTTTTTTTTTTTCACTTTTTCTTTCTCTCCCCCCTTCATGCACGCGTATCTTCAGCACGTTCCCACTTCACACTATCTAATTGGCCATTTTCAGGTTGGGTTTATGAGAGCAAAACTAATTAGTGTTTCTAAATTCAGCGAGAGCGAGAGAGATGGGGGGAGGAAGGAAGAGAAAAAAAAAACTTGGTTGAATTGATTGTTCTGGTTTCCTCTTCAGTGTCAGAGTCTCAACAATAATATAGAGAGTCTAATCGCTTTAGAACGGCTCGTATTTTCAAACCACCGCTGAATGTCATCGCTGCTCTCCTGGCATTTTGTTTGGCACGATCACAAATCAAAAAAATAGAAGAGCTGCCCTCTTTCTAAATACTTTTTTTTTTTTTTTTTTGGGTCTTTTGTATTTCAGTGGAAGGTTTGGATGAAAATAACAATGTGGGGTATTTTTTTAGGTGGAGTCGAGTCTGCTGTTTGATTCGGAACCTCCTAATGAAAGATGGCCAGGGAGGGGAGACCCCACAGTTTACAGTAGCGCTGTCTTTCCTTCGTTACCTTTATTCACAGAGCTCCAGCTGCAACAAGCCCTCAGGAAGGCCACCTCTCTCTCTCTCTCTCTCTCTCTCTCTCTCTCTCTCCTCATACACACACACACACACACACACACACACACACACACACATACACACAGTGCACTGTTTGAGTTGGCAGACGCTGTACTTTCTTGAAGCTTTTGCTGCCTCGGCAAGACCGACACCAGCGGCGGCCATTCCTCCAGCCAGGATGTGCTTTTTTTTTTTTTGGTTCACCTCTTTCACCTCTTGTTCAGGAAACACATTTCTGTCTTCCTCACCTCTCATGTTCTCCCATTGATGATGAGAATGAGAGTGAGAGAGTGAGAGAGGGGGAGAGGAGTCAGGAGATTGAGTGACAGCACAGCGCCTGTCGGGATAGGACTAATATGTAGTGTTAAGAACATGAGAGAGAGCACTCCCCACTCGCCACCCTCCTACTTGTCTGCAGGGGTTTCATTATAGTGAATACAAAAAAAGTTTATAGGTCATTTTAACGACGTACCATAAAGCTTACACTATTTTTATTTTCCCATTTTGGCACCGCAGGGATTGGTGTTCAGAGGGCCCAGTAATTAAGAAGCCAGGAATCTAGGGTTAGGGACAAAGAGTGTTTAAATGCAATTAGAGCACTGGCACGAATCAATTTGAACTCAATTACAGTTTTCTTGAATGTGCTATTATTTGTTTAATCAAGGGAATTTTGGCCCTCTCCAAGATGCTAAATATGTATCACTAGATATTTTAAACAAGGAGCAAAAGAGACGCTCAGAGGAACCGGGTTAATGTGGCATTAATGAGCAACTGGTTCAAAGTGACCTCTCTCACTCTAACTCTGCCTCACCCTCCCCTCCATTCCTTCTTGAAGTACAGTCGATTTGATTGTGTGGAGATTAAGCTATCAGAATAGATGCTTAATTAGCACAACGCATTTACTGAAATGTGTTACTGCAGGTGGAGCAGTGTTCAAAACTCTTCTCTTTTCTTTCTCTTCTTTCCTCTTGTCCGTATCTAATTTCCCTCTCTTCTATAGGGTGAAGACGCCAGTGTCGCAGTACTTTTGGATGCTGAAATCCGAGAAAAGTAAGTGTCTGACGCTTTCAGTCGTAAAGGTTGCGTCTGCATTAAAGGTAGTAACACACACCATCGACGCAGCCTTGAAATGTGCTCTGCTCGATTCCATCTGCATGGTCTTTCTATACTGTTGTGATAAAGTAGGGAAATCGGACCGATATTCTTCGCAGATTGTTCTACTAACAGCTGAATTAAAGAATAGCTTAAGAAGAACTGTCTTTCTACTTCTCATACATACCTTACCCTTTCAGGCTACCATCAGAATTTAGTTTTTGTTTTTTGTTGCCTTGCTGTGGCCCATGAGCTACGTTCTTGACCCCTGTCATACTGGCATGTGTCCTGTGTGGTGTGTAAACATGCAGTAAACAAACAATGATGCTGAGAATACACTACATTACCCAACTATGCTTAAAGATTTTTGTGTACTGTAAACACTTTTTTTATCGTATATGACCTTCAGTCAAACACACACACACAAGTTTGTCTTCCATGACCAAGATGCTGCTAATAATCAATGAAGGATGTCCTGATTCTTAAGTAGCTTTCCATTTGTGAAACGTATGTGCTCAGACACACTTTTTTTTTTTTTTTAAAAAGAATCAAAAGTAATTCGACAATTGGCTGCTCAGCTGTTCCATGGCCAGGTGTTATTCCCTCATTGTTTCAAATATAAGTAAACAGATAAAAGGTAAGGGTCGAGTTGATTTCAAGTGTGGCATCTGTATTTGGAATTGATTGCAGTTAACTCTCAATATGAAGTCCAAAGGGCTCTCACTGCTAGAGAAGCGAGCCACCATTAGGCTGGAAACTCTAAACAAACCCATCAGGTTTGTCAGCAGAAACATTTGGTGTGGATCAACTCTTTGGTACATTTCTAAAAAGAAAGAATGCACTGTTGAGCTCAGGACCACCAAAAGGCCCAGGTGTCCACAGCAAAGAACTGTGGTGGATTACACAAAATTCCCAGAAACTACTTGGAGAATATCACCTCATCTTATGGCATGAGCAGTTATGGCTGCTAGTGGAACTGGTTCATGTATTATTGATGATGTGACTGCTGACAAAAGCAGAAAGATGAATTCTGAAGTGTACAGGTCTATTATCTTCTCAGATTCAGCCAAATGCTTCAAAACTCATTGGGCGATGCTTCACAGTGCTTATGGACAATAACTGGAAGCATACTTCGAAAGCAACCCAAGACTTTTTTTTAAGGCAAAGAAGTGGACTGGCCAAGTCAATCACCTGAATTCAATTGAGCATTTCACATGCTGAAGGATAAACTGAACAGGAACTGAGACATCTGCATTAAAAGCCTAGCAGCGCATCGCCATTGAAGAAACCCAGTGTCTGGTGCTGTCTGTGGGTTCCAGACTTCAGGCAGTCGTGGACTGCGAAAGGTTTGTAACCAAGTATTTAAAAGGACATTTGAATATATGATTAAGTTTTTCCAATTGGTTACAGATGTTTATTTTATGAGTTCTGCATTACTGAGAGTATAAAAACATTTCCAACTTCACTTTTCCAACAAAAACGTTACAGAAAGATGGTGGTGTATCATTAAAGAAAGCAACATATTATGTAAGAGCGCACTTTAAATAAGCAAGTGTGTGAGAGTCTTTTGAGCAGTAATACTGTGTGCATGCTTGTATGTGTATAATGTCTGATATGACTGTTGTGTGTGAAAATCCCAGCAGTTTTTGAAATACTCAAATCAGCCTGTCTGGCACCACACCAACAATCATGCCACAATCTATACTGAAATGTGTGTGTGTGTGTGACATTTAGCTCAGGTGCATCCCATTTCTCTGGATCATCTTTGAGCTGTTTCTACACTTCAAATTCAGTCGATTGGACATGCACACACACCTGTCTATATAAGGTGTAACTGCTGACAATGCATATCAGAGCAAAAACGAAGCCATGAGGTCAAAGGAACTGCCTGCAGGGCTCAGACACCGGATTGTGTCGAGGCACAGATCTGGGGAAGACTACAAAAAACATTTTGCTGCATTGAAGGATCCCAAGAGCACTTTGGGCTCCAGAATTGTTAAAAGGAAGAAGTTTGGCACAACCAAGATTCTTCCTAGAGCTTGCCACCCGGCCAAACTGAGCAATTGGAGTAGAAGAACCTTGGTGAGAGATCTTGGTTGAACTCTAAAGATCATGTGTTTAGATGAGAGAAACTTACAGAAGGTCATCTATCACGGCCACACACTGCCACACATCTTGGCTTTATGGCATAGTGGCCATAAATGGTGCTGGTTGCATCATGCTGTGGCAGTGTTTTTCAGCATCAGGACCTGGAGCACTGGTCACAGTAGAAGGAAAGCTGAATGCAGCAAGATATAGAGGTATATTTAATTAAAAAAAAAAAAACTGTTCCACATGGTTCCCATCCAACCTGACAGAGCTTGAGAGGATCTGTACTTAGTACTGGTGTTTTGTTTTCAATAATGTCTGACTAAGTAAATGTGAGTCTGTTGGCACAAATCTCAATGTAGATTTACCACATTATCCGTTATGTAATTATTCTAATAATTTCCATCATACATTTGCTCTGGAGGATGGACTTGTCATGTTTTACCCCAGTATTGTGGTTTGAATAATGTCCTTGTATGTGGAACAGCACTCCACAGTCCAGTGACTTGATCAGCTAAAACCTTACACAAATTCTTAACATACCTCCCAAAAATTGCCTCGGCCAGAAAGAAATAATAACACTTAGTTTTAAGGTATGCAGCTTGTCAAAATCAAGATGCCGAATTCTATTCAGACTATTATGTGCATACATGTTTTTTTTTCTCTGGACATTTGCCATTTTTCCATTGTGGCCTGTTTAGGGCCATTCCCTAGTTATTATCTCAAACCTGATGCTCTCTGTTCTGAGTAAAATATACAGTATATTAGTCAAAGTGAAGGTGATGTTTGAATTTTAGTGCAGTTCATATGAAAAGAGACACGCATCCTTCTTATCTCCTGTTGAGTCACACCCGTCTCGGAGCGCTCTGCAACATCATCAACACCACACTCTAGTTCAGAAATAAGCAAGTCTTGACTTGTGACTCATTTAAGATTTGTTGTTGTAGGCATCACTGCAAAAACGGAAAGAAAAATGCCCAATGTTTGATCTTCCTCCCGATATGTTTCGATAGGTTAATGTATTAATGTAAGCGTAGAACATTCTACAGAAGGGTTCATCATTTTCATCATTCGAATTTCCCCCTGGGGATCAATAAAGTATCCATCTATCTATCCATCTATCTATCCATCTATCTATCTATCCATCTATCTATCCATCCATCTATCTATCCGTCTATCTATCCGTCTATCTATCCGTCTATCTATCCGTCTATCTATCTATCTATCTATCTATCTATCTATCTATCTATCTATCTATCTATCTATCTATCTATCTATCTATCTATCTATCTATCTATCATATTTCTAGATACGTTTTTGTGAGCTGTGTGTGTGTGTGTGTGTGTGTACTGACCTAATTTAAAGCCTTACGTCTGTATCCCACTATTTTGTCAGAAGGACAGGAGCTCTGAAACCGCCTTACAAAGCCCTGCCGATCTCTACAGCCACAGGCATAATTTATTTTGAAGGAAGTCACCCTAACCAGTCAGACGTGCTTGCAGAGCTGCGCGTACCTAACAAATTAATAGTAAATGGAAACCATGAATGTAAATGGTGTCATTTGATCATGCAAATAAGCTGCTTGGCTACTTTTTCCCCCCGCGCCCCCGTAAGAAATCAGTCGTATTTACATAGTCAGTTATGCTTATGAAACTTATGGAAATCGATCTCTTGTCATTTTTCCCACTACACAATTTCATGTCGGTGCAGAGATATGATACTATTCACGGATATGAAAGTCAATATGGTGAAGTAAACAGGACATGGCTTTGAATGAACTTCTGAGCTATCATATAGTTTGTAGTACAGTATTACAATGATCCCGGACAGTGTTTATAAACTATGTTTATTGTTGAGCTCCTATAAATAATATAACAGTTGGGTTTCTCTGCATTTTGCAGGTTTGTTGGTATAAAATGTTTTGGCGTGAATCTTTTTTATCTTCACCGGCTTTCTACCTATTACAATGATAAGGTCATGTGTTTTGTTTTCTTCTTCTTTTCTCCAGCCATATCCACCTTACTTAATTGGTAATTGGAAGTGGTTTTCACATTCAGTGTGAGTCCAGACTAATGCTCTATCTTTAACGTCTTGCTCATAGCTTACCACTTTCTTTAAAAGCTCTCGCAGAACTCTTAATTGCTCCTCATAGGTTGGAGACGCAACAGCGAGAAGAATAAGAAGGCTTTATTCACGACTCTATATAAGAACATGAAAAACGTCTTTAAATAGATTGATGGAATTAAATTATATTTCTTATTCAGTCATTACGGAAGACAGAAAGGATCCCAGAGCAAGCTATTGTGTCTAAAATCATTCCATTAGCAAGGCAATGCAAGTTAGCAAGCTTTCAGTGTGTATATTAAGAAAACTTTAAACATATATAAGTGCATATACATCCACAGTGTAGTGCATTAGGCTAAGAGTTGTCTGACATCATACCTAAGTCTATACACACACACACACACACACACACACAAACCACATTTTCCCGTCCTTTCTCTTGACTGTAGTGTCAGTCTCACCATTTATGCCTCACTCTGTATTCATTCCTCTCGCCCTGTCTGTGCATGTTTTTTTTTGTCCATGTCTGAAGACTCTCCTCCTGGCCCTGTTAATCCCATGACACACTGTTTCTGAACACGCAGGCGGAGGAGACGTAAGCTGCTTTAGATACAGACACTCAGGTGTGCTACCTGCCTTTCCCTCTTCCCTCTTGTTTGTTATCACTGTCTTGCTATGCATTTGGTCCTATTCCTTTCCTATGGCTTGTCCTTCTCCCTTTGTCTCCCTTTACTATTTTCTCTTGCTTCTTTCTGTCAGACTGTTCCATCCATGCGGCCACGTTGCTGCACTGCTCTGCCTAATAGCATATGGGGCAGACTGTGTTACACAGGTGTCTGAGAAATTTCAATTAAGCAATCTGTCCCTGTTGTCTTTTATGTACTGGCACATATTGTAGTGAACACATTAAATGCATGATTATGGGGGAAAAAAAATAAAAAATAAAATAAATAAATATATAGGTAAATGGCGCAATTATATAGCGCTTTTATCCAAAGCGCTTTACACTGTGTCTCATTCACCCATTATTTTATATATACACATACAGTAAATTTACTGTCCCCTCAAAATAACTCAACACACAGACATTAATGTCTAAACCACTGGCAACAAAAGTGAGTACAACCCTCAGTGAAAATATCCTAATTGGGCCCAAAGTGTTAATATTTTGTGTGGACACCATTATTTTCCAGCACTGCCTTAACCCTCTTCGGCATGGCGTTCACCAGAGCTTCATAGGTTGCCACTGGAGTCCTCTTCCACTCCTCTATGATGACATCACAGAGCTGGTGGATGTTAGAGACCTTGTGCTCCTCCACCTTCCGTTTGAGGATGCCCCACAGATACTCAATAGGGTTTAGGTCTGGAGACATGCTTGGCCAGTCCATCACCTCCACCCTCAGCATCTTTAGGAAGGCAGTGGTCATCTCGGAGGTGTGTTTAGGGTCATTATCATGCTGGAATACTGCCCTGTGGCCCAGTCTCTGAAGGGAGGGGATCATTCTCTGCTTCAGTATGTCACAGTACATGTTGGCATTCATGGTTCCCTCAATGAACTGTAGCTCCCCAGGGCCAGCAGCACTC
>JAFFST010050864.1:140031-160217 GCA_022414735.1 Noturus placidus | reverse complement strand
TTTCCCCCCTTTTTTTTTAAAAAGTATTAAAAAAAAAAAAAAAAAAAAAAAAAAAAAAAACAATTAAAGGGGAAACTATTCTTTGTTATGACAGCTAAGACTCGTACCAGAGAAGTCGTACACAAAATTTGGGGGTGAATCCAGGGGTGTAACCTGGCCTGGGTAAGATTTTTTTCTTTAGCTCCGAACAATTCTCCACTTGGAGCAGTTTGTCACTACGTAAATGATCGTCAGTAAAAGAAGACCGCTGTGTTGTAATTTTATATCTTCAACCAGGCCAATCAGACAGGGTTTACAGGAAAATACTCGTGACTTATTGGCTGGCAGCTCTCAATTCTTCCAAATGCTATCTCACACAGTCAATGTAAGGGAAAATGGATATACAGCATTTTTTATAAACCATTAAAGTGGTTGAAACTGAAACAGTAACAGTTATGGATATTGGGGGAATCCAAGCGCTTGGACATTGGGGGGGTCCAAGCGCTGAAAACTTGATACTGAACATTTGTATATTTAGAACATAGTTTTAGGATTACAGTTAATGTTTGAATTCACATGGTTTCTGAGTGAAAGAAGCTCAAACAGCATGGTGTGGGATACATATCCTAAATACATCACTGATTGAGCTGCATTGGGGGGGAGGGGGGCACACCGATTTTCCTTAACAAACGTGAATATATTTAAAAAATTGTAGACATAAATAAATAGATAAATAAAATAAATAGAATAGATGAAGAAAAGACATATCCATTGGCAGGGAAAATTAAAGTGGAACATATAGAAAATATTTTCTCCAGTATATTGGAGGGACAGATTGGTATTTGCTCAACATGGGGGGGGGTCACATCCCCAAAGAGTGCGTGGTTACGCCCATGCGTGAGCATGATATGAGCAGAGCATAATGAAAGATAATGTAAATCATCTGTATATCATCTGGGGCTGAGCCCAGATTCTTTTTATTCTTTTTATATTTTGCATGGCTCTGTAGCAGCTAAACCCTGACAATGATAGCTGTGCCTCCCCTTGGCTTGTGACACCAAACTAGCCCAGTTAGAAAAGTTTAATAATTAATTGGTCTGGTAGTCCTACAAAAAGCGATAACACGTGAGGCAAGTTCTATGATAATGTCATACATTGACAGCTATTATTGACAGCCTCCATAAAACAAAACGTTACCATTACAGAATCAGACTTAATCATTTAAAAATCAAATTTTTGATTCAGTTTCTTAGTTGGAGCTGAGACAGAAATCCATAAAACGGACATGTGGTTTGATTGCTGTCTGTTCAGATTTTTTAGCAGAAGGTTATGTAATGTTTTAATTCATTCCAAGTTTTCATCTGCAGTTTATTTGCATATATCCAACTGTGACATGTTTTTTTTTCCCGTGCTAATCCTAAGCACTCACTTGTTTCTGTTTCACGCCTTCATTCCTCTCCTTCCCTTGGCATCACAAGTTCTTTGCTCTATTTGTGCTGTGAGTGATGAAGTGATTCCCCGGCCACGCTTTCTGTTTCTCGACCTTGTGGTTGAGGGCAGAGTGGACATGGTTGTATGTAAGGTGATGGCTGTGTGTTGGCCCGTGTGATGTTTCTGGACTCCAAGAATAAATTGTGTTGCAGGGAACTGATCCCAGAGCTGTGCACTTTCTTCATGCATGAGCACATCAGTGCCTGCTGGACCATTATTCTTCATGATCCTCAGGATGAAACAAGGGCACACACAAGCCTGATGCATATAACTGACCTGTTTTAAACAATATGTTATTAAATGGTCTTGAAATGGGATTAAATACGTGTGATTCATGTGGGTTGTGTAAGTGTTCACCCCCTTGAACACAATTTGTAGTGTTACAAACTGGAACTCAAATTATTAGTCAGCAAAGCAACAAGGACACCAAGGGTACCTCTGAAGATATATGGGAGAAGCTGTTTAAAGGACAACCATGCTGTAGTCTGGAAACTCCACAAAACTAGGCCTTATGAAAGTGCTGAAAGCTATATGAAATCTTGTTTGGAGTTTGCCAAAGGATATGTTGGAGATTCAGTAAACATCTGGTCTGATAAGACCAAAACTTTTTGCCCTTTGCACAAAGTACTATATTTGGCAGGAACCCAACACTGCTCATCACCCTGAGAACATCCTTCCCACAGTGAAGCATGGTGGTGGTTGCATCATGTTTAGAGATACATAAGTCCTCTTTTTCCGCAGCATTTCATCCATTGTGTTTTTGCAGAACAGTGCACATGTTATATGCTGTATAAGTGATAGAACACGTGTGGTGGTGTCTGCAAACAAATCACAGTAATGATGTTATTCATTCAGTATTTTATTTAGGTTTGTGCAACAGATTTTGGAAAGTAAAGAAAAATATATAGCAAGCAAACCCCGAAAAAAAGTACATTTCCATCCACATGTGGCTTGTTGCTATGCAACATCGAATAATAAAGGGGAAACAAGTATTGCAAACACAAAACCTCATACAAACTCAGTAAACTAACACCTGTGAATTTGCATTAGTGTATAGCTTAGCAGAAGCAAGGCAACATATAGCTGTTCAGGTTTGTGTGGTTTTCATCCAACACAACCTCAGACAGAAAAATTGGCATAGAAGGAGCAATTGTTTGGTGTTTGACCTAATAATTTAGCATATTTCTTTTGTCATATTTAAAGATAGTATTAGATGCAGGCCAGTTTTTTTTTAATGCATCCTATTTTTATATTTGTATTTGCATTTGATATTGGGGTTAGAAAAAAGCAGCCTGGCAGTGTTCCAGATCAGTCAGTGGAGAAATGCTGACATAGATTACCAAACAGGAAAAAAAAAAACCTGAACACCTTTGAACCAGTCAGATTGTCACTGTAAGTAACTCCTGTAATGTAAAATACATTGAAGTATATTCCTGTAGGGACTGTAAGAGCACTTGCACCAACCGTATTACACCTGCCCCTCTTCCTCCCCAACTGCCATTGAAACAGTCACATGCTGGATGCTGAGACACCGGCTGTGTCCTCATTCTGCCACAAGAAATGTCTAAGCCAGCACATGGGTTTTGTTCACGTGTTTGATGTGACACAATACTCCGGCATGGCATGCACATGGGTTTGTAATGGATTTTATTGTAGCTTTGATGTGATAGCATTAATAGGAACAAATAGTTTGTGGAATTGCTCACTCCTGCACACACAAACAACATCGAGAGAAAAACAAAGTCCGACTCTAGTGCATGAATCTATTTTTAGAATGGGAACAGACTTCAGAAAGATTTTAAAATAGCGTCAACAAATTCCTCCTCCCGAGTCTCACGCCATCTTAGACCATGTGTGTTTGCAGAGTACTTTTACAGCTGAATTATTTTAGGGTAAATGTGACTCACAGGGCTTATGATGACAAATAGAAGATATTTTTTAAAATCTTTTACACAAAAGACCTGATGACATGGGGAAATTACTAAATTGCACCCATTCTTGTGTTTCTATAATAATATAATTCCTTTTGCATTCACATTGTCCATTGTGTGTGTGTGTGTGTGTGAGTGTGTGTGTGTGTGTGTGTGTGTGTGTGTGTGTGTGTGTGTGTGTGCGCGCTTGCGCATGTCTTCCACAATCTCTTGTCTGTTTCTGAGATAATATTATGGGATGGAGGTAGCCACGAGTATCTGAACACCACACTGGCTGTGTGTCTGACAATCCAGACTATCTGACCAAAAAATCAATGTGTATTTATAACTGTCTGCTGCACTGGTGACAAAGTAAAGGCCGACTTCACTGGGAGCCTGTGTTCTGAGCCTTCAAAAGGAGAGTTCCTTTCTCCCTGTCTCTATGTCTGTCTATCTCTTTTGCTCTTTCCCTGGAGGAGGGAGAAATGTTAAATAATGGATCATGAATAATGAGTGTCTAGAATACATGGCATGCCTGGCATTCACAGTCTCAGTTAATTTGTAGATGACTGCAGTTAATTGGCTGTCTTTAGGTAAATTGCATTTATCAGTAGGGATATACTGAATGTTTCAACCAAAGAATGGTTTAATATACATTTCTTTTTTTGGCCAAAAATGGCCATTGTTGAGTAACAATAATTCAACAATGAAGGAATATTGCCCAATAGCAATATACTGTATGCTCTTTATCATTATTTTTGAGTGTGTGTGTGTGTGTGTGTGTGTGTGTGTGTGTGTGTGTGTGTGTGTGTGTGTGTGTGTGTGTGTGTGCTGATGTTGACATTGATGCTGATACACAGATTTATAACAAGTGGCACTAGCATGATTGTAGTAGCATTGCAGAAATATATTTGCACAACATTTTTGTTTAGCAGACCAACCACAACATTAACATTAAAGATGTCCATCAGTGGGTAGACCCACATCTTTAAAGGCTACCTTGATCTTTTAAATTATCAAAAGTTCATCATAAAAATCATAAATGAAAAAATGTAAACATAGTTAAGTTAAATGAATTTCCAGTCAAGGCTATGCATGAATCTGTTGCTGAAACCTTTATTTATTTGTTTATTTTTAAACTACTATGATTCCAATATCTTTGTGCATCTCTGCAATGTATGGAGATATATACAGTGGATATAAAATGTCAAGTTTTGTGATAAACAATAAGAATCATTTTAAGGGGAGGAAATGTATGACAATATTTTGCAAAAGCATTATAACTCTGTCAAACTGGTTGGGCATCTCCTGTGCACAGCCGTCTTCAGGTCACCCCACAGATTTTTGATTGGATTTAGGTCTGGACTCTGGCTTGTCCATTCCAAAACCTTGATCTTGTTTTGATCAAGCCATTCCTTTGTTGATCTGGAGGTTTGCTTTGGGTCATTGTCATGCTGAAAGGTGAAATTCCTCTTCATCTTAAGTGTTTTAGCAGAAGCCTTAAGGTTTTGTGCCAAAATTGACTGGTATTTGGAGCTATTCATTATTCTCTCTACCCTGATTAAATCCCCAGTTCCAATTGAAGAAAAAAAGCCTCAAAGTATGATGCTGCCACCACCATGCTTCCCTGTGGGAATAGTGTTCTCTTGAAGATGTGCTGTGGTTTTATTGTTTTTTGTGCCGAGCATATTATTTGTTTAACGGCCAAAGAGTTCAACTTTAGTCTCATCAGACCATAACACATTACTCCACCTTGTTTTGGAAGATTGGATGTATTTTATTTATTGCTTGGTTAAAAGGTCTTCCATCTTGCCACCCTACCCCAGAGCCCAGAGGTATGAAGAATTTGGGAGATTGTTGTCACATGTATGGAGCAACCAGTGCTTGCCAGAAATTGTTGCAATTCTTTGAATGTTGCTGTTGGCCTCTTGATAGCCTCCTTGACCAGTTTTCTCCTGATGTTCTCATCAATTTTTGAGGGACGTTCTGTTCATTGTTTCATGGTATATCCAATAACTTGGACATTTTCTTGTAACCCTCTCCTGGTTGATATTTTTCAACAATGAGATCCCGTACCTGCTTTGTAAGCTCTTTTCATCCCATGGCTTTTCCAGTTGGATGTTACCAAGAAGATGTCAGGAAAATCCTATAGGAACAGCTGTACTTTATTTGAGGGTAATCAGTCACTTTAATTAATGGCAGATGTAAACTAATTAGTGTGTGTGATGAAATAGAATGTGATTGGTTGATTCTGAACATTGCCATATTCCCAATTATAAAAGGGTGTGCACATTTATGCAAGCTGGGTATTGGAAGTTCCTTTTTTCCCTTCTGGGTGTTTGTCACTTGATATGTAGCAATTTCACAATAAAGGTGAAAATGGTTCTAACATGATATGGTTCTAACTTTTCATTTTGTTACATCACAAAAACCTACCATTTTAACAGGGGCATGTAGACTTTTTATATCCACTGTAATTACAAATTATATATCTATAAATTGCATACATCCATACATACAGAAATTTCAGGATCCAGTGAAAAAATGTAAGTAATATATGTAATGCAAAGTCAAAAAAAAAACATTCTGACACTTTAGATTCCTGCTCCCCAGCATGTAATTAAATTATGTTTCAGCCAGGATTTTTAATTATAGTGATTCACTGTTAATCAGTGAGTTAAAGCCAAAGCTTTATCTCTAGATGTCTTCTAAGCCACTATATTTTTACTTTGCTATTAATTATTACAAGTCCACTTGAACAAAGACTGCAAATGCATCCTGCAAAGTGCCAGAGTCTCCCACTGTGACCATGCATAGTCCATGATAACAGATAGTGGTAGTGCCATCTTAATGAGAGTGCAGCTGAATGCAGAAAGTGTTCACGTGGAACCTAACACACATGCATGTGCAGTATTAACACTCTACAGAATATTACCACAAGGTATAGATGCACAATAAGGATATTGGTCTTTGACAGGCATTCCTTCACTCACCATAAACACTTGATTTCTCACAGTCCCCTGCAGTGGTGTTTGAGTAAGTGACAATGACGTACGTTTGAGCTGAGGGCGTGTGAGATACTGTGAGGTTTGTTTCGTGATGGAGTTAGCTAACGTGTTAGTGTTAGTTTGAAATGACAAATAGTGTCGTGTGAAAACAACAAACTGCATCTCAGGCATTACCTAACAGACAGCTCAGTTGCATTAGTACATAGTTGAGTGTAAAAGTTTGAATACCCCTCAACCAAAAAGACGCTTAATGTGTCAGTTTTTTTTTAATATATCTTCTTTCATTTTCACAAATCACAAACAGTCAACCTCATATGCTAAAACAGTGGTTCCCAAACTTTTCCAGGGCAAGGCCCCCCAAATAGCATTAACATTTGACCGAAGCCCCCCTTTTGCAAGATGTCTTTAAAACACATTAAAAATACAGACTTCTTAATATATATCCCTTTTTTATTAATAATTACATCTTACATATTTACATTACATTACATTAGGAATTGATTGTGTGTGTGTGTGTGTGTGTGTGTGTGTGTGTGTGTGTGTGTGTGTGTGTGAGAGTATTTATTTTCACAACAAATTGTTGAGGCCCCCCGTGCGCCCCCTTGAAGCCCCCAAGGGGGCCGTGGCCCCCACTTTGAAAAGCACTGTGCTAATATATTGATAAGGAAACAAGCAAAATGCTACTTCTGAATGTGACAAATGTGTACTTTTATTCCACTTGCCTCCAAGGACTTTTTCAGATCTCCTGCTGCTTGATTGGATTTTTTGTGAATCATTGTGGTAGATAGTTTTTATCTTTGGATGTGTCTTGGTATCGTTTATTTCTGATAGATGGCTTAGTGTGTTGATAATAGTTGCCTTAAACACCTGGATATCTTTTTATACAGTCCTTCAGCATTGTAAAAGATCAGTCATAAACATTTTCTTGATTCCATTGGCTTTTAACATGTCAGTTCATAGCAACGTGTTGTAAGTTTCTAGCCTGACTGTTAACGGTTTATTGACGATTTAAACAGATTTAAACAGAGTGACTTGCATGTGTAATCAGACACCTTGATACGTTTACATTCACATTTCTGGTATTTGGCAGACGCCCTTATCCTGAGCGACTAACAGAAGTGCTTTGAAATCTCTATCAATAAATACATCCAGATACTGGTCATGGACTAAGAATACCATCAGTCTACAAACTCTATTGGGAGGTAATATAGTAAGAAAAACACACAGACAACACAACAATGAAAAGTGCTAATTTAGTACCTTAGGAAGAGGTAGGTCTTTAGACGTGGTTTGAAGACTGCCAGTGACATCTAGAGGAAGTTTATTCCACCACCTAGGTGCCTTGTACCCAGTCAAGTGGTGCTAGAGGATTGGAGGGCGCGTAGTGCAGTGCGGGGTGTTATAAGTGATTTGAGGTAAGTGGGTACTGGTCCATTTTTGGCTTTGTAGGTAAGCATCAGTGTTTTATATTTGATGTGGGCAGCTATAGGAAGCCAGTGGAGGGAGCGTAGCAGAGGGTGGTGTTGGAGAACTTAGGAAGGTTTAAAATAAGTCAAGCAGCTGCATTCTCGATCAGTTACAGAGGTCGAATGGTGTTCAGAGGAAGACCTACCAGGAGCGTGTTTCAGTAGTTGTCTTGAAATGACCTCAGTGGCCTGTATGGATAGAAATGGACGAATCCTTCTGATGTTGTAAAGGAGAAATCAACATGACCGTGTCAGATTAGCATTGTGAGAGCTCATGCTGCACCGTAGGGTAGTGTAACACACCCCAAGGAAGAGGCTAGCTTTCCACATATATCTGTGACTGACTCTGTGATTCCTCCCACCCAGACAACATGGCCAATTTTGCTCATTTTGCTCCCAGCAACGGATGACACGGTATTGTTGCGATCTGATGAAAATAACATTCTGTTTTATATATGTATATACAGTGGGGGAAATAAGTATTTGATCCCCTGCTGATTTTGTACGTTTGCCCACTGACAAAGAAATGATCAGTCTATAATTTTAATGGTAGGTCTATTTGAACAGTGAGAGACAGAGTAACAACAGAAAAATCCAGAAAAACACATGTAAAAGTTTTATAAATTAATTTGCATTTTAATGAGGGAAATAAGTATTTGACCCCCTCTCAATAAGAAAGATTTCTGGCTCCCAGGTGTCTTTTATACAGGTAACTAGCTTAGATTAGGAGCACACTCTTAAAGGGAGTGCTCCTAATCTCAGTTTATTACCTATATAAAAGACACCTGTCCACAGAAGCAATCAATCAATCAGATTCAAAACTTTCCACCATGGCCAAGACCAAAGAGCTCTCCAAGGATGTCAGGGACAAGATTGTAGACCTACACAAGTCTGGAATGGGCTACAAGACCATTGCCAAGCATCTTGGTGAGAAGGTGACAACAGTTGGTGCGATTATTTGCAAATGGAAGAAACACAAAAGAATTGTCAATCTCCCTCGACCTGGGGCTCCATGCAAGATCTCACATGGTGGAGTTGCAGTGATCATGAGAACAGTGAGGAATCAACCCAGAACCACACGGGAGGATCTTGCCAATGATCTGAAGGCAGCTGGGAAACCAAGAAAACAATTGGTAACACACTACGCCGTGAAGGACTGAAATCCTACAGCGCCCCTGCTCAAGAAAGCACATATACATGCCCGTCTGAAGTTTGCCAATGAACTGAATGATTCAGAGGACAACTGCGTGAAAGTGTTGTGGTCAGATGAGACCAAAATGGAGCTCTTTTGGCATCAACTCAACTCGCCGTGTTTGGAGGAGGAGGAATGCTGCCTATGACCCAAAGAACACCATCCCCACCATCAAACATGGAGGTGGAAACATTATGCTTTGGGGGTGTTTTTCTGCTAAGGGGGCAGGACAACTTCACCGCATCAAATTTGTTTGTTTTTTTTCAACCAGAAACCAACGTGCAAATTGTTATACTCAGCTGTGTGCATTAGAAACATGCAGTATATTAATATGCATGTAGTTATTATACTTTACTGTCTGATACTAAGTTCTGCCCCAAACATTTAATTTAAAACACTTCTCAGCAAGACCAGAGCTGTACTCATGATTTTTTTTCTAGCTCCAACGTGACTATTTTCCCTCCTCAGCTAATTATTAAGCCCTTCATGCAGTGTTGAACATATGTTTGGGGATGTAGAACTTTGCAGTTGAAAATGTCTAGTGACATTTTGAGACCTTTCTAATTCCATAGCCCCAAAAGGTGAACTTACTGTGGGTTAATGTACTGACACGACTCGATGCGACTCTGAAGCCCTCTGAGAAGAAGCAAGGGCTGTAGTGAGTGTTGGATTTGGCAATTACCCGAAGCACTCAGCTGGCTGGAATCCCTATGAGACCCAGAGCATGATGGAACTATGCCGAGTGACTCAATTTTTAAGTGTGTGCCAAAGCCCACAAACAACAGCTTTATCGTTCATTGGCTCTCACTCCTATTGAATCTAAATAACTAGATTTGATATATTATTGATATAATAAATAAATAAATTGTTTATTTATTTATTTTTTTGTAAAAATCTTCTTTGTTCTTTTTTGTTCCCTATTAGTGTACTGTTTTGGTGGATGTGAAAGCCATTTTTAAAGTTTCGTAAGGTGTGTGATGTGCTTTGTGCAGTATTGAGGTCCTTAGGTGTAGCATTTGGTTCATTGTCTACAATTAAACTGCAATATCGGTGTTACTAAAAAAATATTTTTCATCTACTTTATCAGTCTAATAAGGTCCCAGTTAAATCAGACAACAGTAATGCCACTGGGCATAAATTAACTCTTACAAAGATTATATGAGCCAGACAACACGTTAGGAAAAGTGTATTAATGGACCAAACGTTGGATAAAAGCTAGGACATGCAATATGTCTTCCACTGATTTGCAGTCAGTAAGCATCTTGAAGCACATATAAGATTAAATTAAAGTGAACAGTCCTCGCTGTACAGATTGCTGCGATTCCTGATTGCATAGGAAATGCATATACAATTTGCTTCTGCTTTTGAGGCATATCTCCTTTTCTTTCTTTTTTTTAACAAAAGATATAATGAGTTTTGTGGTCCTTTTATACCTAGCATTATTGCTACATAAGGTGCTGAGAAGCTGTGTGTAATTCATCAGTAGGCCAGTTCCATCTGCTTACCCACACCAAGAGATGTGAGCAACATAAACAGGTTATTTACTGTAGAACAATGGCTCTTTTATGTCTCATCTTACCCCAATTCAGTGTGCAACAAATATATCCTCCTTTTACATAATCAGAGGGCCACACATTATCTATCCAGCTTTAATTTATTCAAAGTGAAATGACAGTCTGTGCAGGCAGGCGCGGAGCACACAAACACACACATTATACACAGGCTTTCTGCAGGTGTTTCAGAAATGTGTGCAGGCATCGGCTTGTCTGCTTGAATTACTCAGTAGATTTGATAACTTGTGTGTTCTTATGCCAAATTGACTACTGTTTAATGTTATTCCCAGTTCAGCACAAAGCTTTTAAGTGAGAAAATTAGATGCTGATACTATTATATATCAAAAGTTCTTTTCACAATGTGGTCTATTTATATATCCTAATGTCACATATTTTTCATGGTACACATATGTAATTGCCAACCTCTCCCACTCTCCTGTCATTACTTATCCTTTTCTGCTCTGCTTCTCTATAGGTGTGTGGTAGACTGATTCCTCTAGACTGAGGTGGTGGGGTGCTCATGGCTTCCCTATGGGGCCTGGGCTGGCTGGGTGTGAGCCTCACCCTGTTGGCCCTCGCCCCAATGTGCCAGAGCTGCCCGCCACGCTGTGACTGTGCGGCTCAGCTCCGCTCTGTGTCCTGCCAGAGAAAGCGTCTATCGGGTGTACCTGAGGGCATCCCCACAGAGACCCGGCTGCTGGACCTCAGTCGGAACCGGCTACGCTGGGTGTCACCAGGAGATCTTGCACCATATCCAAGGCTGGAAGAAGTGGACCTAAGCGAGAACTTAATCTCCACACTGGAGCCCAATGCCTTCGCCAGTCTGCAGGCACTGCGAACACTACATCTTCGTGGAAACCAGCTGAAACTGGTGCCTATGGGCGCCTTTGCTCGCCTGTCGAACCTCACAACCCTGGACCTGAGTGAAAACAAGATTGTCATCCTGTTGGATTATACTTTTCAGGACCTGCACAGTCTCAAACACCTTGAGGTTAGAAAGATACATTTTATGGTTTGATGATAGAATAGATGAATTGTTCGTGATATTCTCGGGTTAAATGCATAACTAATCTGACATTTCAATATTTTCAATGTCTTTTTTCCACTTTCCAGGTTGGTGACAATGACTTGGTCTACATCTCCCATAAAGCTTTCTCAGGATTGCTGGGTCTGGACGACTTAACCATAGAAAGATGCAACCTGACTTCAATTTCTGGCCAAACCCTATCCTACCTACGCAACCTGGTCACCCTTAGATTACGCCATCTCAGCATCTCTACCATTGAAGACCAAAACTTCCGCAAGATGTCTGCTTTGCGAGGGTTAGAGATAGACAATTGGCCTTACTTGGAATACATCTCCCCTCTTAGTTTCCAGAGTCTAAACTTGACCTGGCTGTCCATTACTAACACCAACATTACTGCAGTCCCTTCTGCTTCTTTCCGCAACCTTGTTTACCTGACATCCCTTAACCTCTCTTACAACACCATATCTGTGCTGGAACCCTGGGCATTCAAGGATCTTATAAGGCTGAAAGAGCTACACATGGTCAGCACTAACCTACAAGCTGTGGAGCCTCATGCACTGGGTGGTCTGAGGCAGATTCGGGTTCTTAACCTTTCCAACAATGAACTGGTCACACTGGAAGACAGCTCCTTTCATTCCGTCAACAGCCTTGAAACGTTACGAGTAGACGGAAATCCACTTTCTTGTGACTGCCGGCTTCTTTGGATTCTGCAACGCAGACGCACGCTGAACTTTGATGGGAAAATGCCAATATGTGCTTCTCCACCTGAGGTACAGGGTAATATTCTGAGCAGCTTTCCAGATTCTGCGTTATTTGACTACTTCACTTGCCAGAAGCCGAAGATTCGCAACCGGAAGCTTCAACAGGTGACAGCGCGAGAGGGTCAGTTGGTGTCCTTCCTGTGTCGTGCTGATGGTGAACCTCCGCCTGCCATCATCTGGATCTCACCACAACGGCGAAAGATCACCTCGAAAAGCAGCAGCAGGATCACCGTCTTGCCAAGTGGAACGTTGGAGATCCGATATGCCCAGGTGACTGACAGTGGCACATACATCTGCATTGCCAGCAATGCGGGTGGCAACGACACCTACTTTGCCACACTGACGGTGAAAGGTCAACCAGTAGACCCCGCTATGTTCGCCAACCGTTCTCTGTATGCGGTGGACTTTAATGACACTGGTCTGAACAGCACACGTGTCTTCCTTAAGTTCACACTTGACCTCACCACAATCCTGGTGTCTACAGCCATGGGCTGCATCACCTTCCTGGGTGTAGTACTCTTCTGTTTCCTGCTGTTGTTCGTGTGGAGCCGCGGAAGGGGTCAACGCAGAAACAACTTCACAGTAGAGTACTCATTCAGGAAGACCGAGGGGCCCACTACCAGTTCGACATCTGGAGGGACCCGCAAGTTCAACATGAAAATGATATGAAACAACGCAGCCAGGGGCCCCCTGGGGGAGGCATAAACACCCAACATAAACACACAGCTCTGACTCGCAGTAATATCAGAAGAAATTTTAGGGACTAATATGATTAAACTTACCTTGATCTCACTGCCTTTGGAAAAGGTGTTAATATTTCAATTAAGTAACTTGGATTTGATACGCTAATAAGTTTCCTTTACCTAAACCTTATTTGCTTGTATGATTGGTTGCCATTGTTGCAACATATTATCACCATTGCAAATGATTTTGTAATGCCAAATCTAAACAGCGCCTTAGAGATATATGATCACCAACCAATGTTACGGTAAAAATACTTCAATGAATTTAACATACAGTATAGTGGTTATAACAAAATGAAATTCAAATTGAAATACTAATTTAGAAAATAGTGAATGCACAAATAGCAGTTGTCGTGTATTTAATTTAAACAAGTGTAATGCTATAGTTGAAAAAGCAACTGGCCAATCAAATGGCTAAAGCCATTGAATCATGAGTTTCTGAACTACAAGCTTGGCTTTCTGTCATGTCTGCGATTAGGTGCTGTGTAAGTTGGGACAAGCACACTGGCCGCAACACTGTGAGTGCAGTGCTGCTACTGTCATACTGGTATTCAGTTAGCAGCATTGTACTGTAGTGGATATAAGCTAACGTGGAGCCAGGACCTCAGGGTCTGATTTGGACTTTGGTACTGGCTGCACTATTAGTGGATCTATAGTGCTTATACCAGGCTAGTGGAGGAAGATATAAGGGATTTTCTCATATCCTCTCCACCGCTGGGCATAGGCACACCGACGACCCATAAGCCTTCATGGGGGGAGGCTGCGGGCGTCAGGTCCGTTTGATGTCAGACACTTGCTGTATGTACATGTCTACAAATGTACTCTTAAGCCATTACCAAGCAACACCTGCACAATACAGTTATAGCTTTATTTGTTTACAATGCATAGTACTATGCAGGGAAGATGTGAGACATACACAAGCTTTCTTCAGCACACTTGAGTTTTCTTGTGTTTGCATTTCAGGGAATGGTAAAATAATATGTTTTATTTTTCTATTAAGCTACTGTATATTCCTTTTGGTTTTAGGTAAATGTCATTAATTAGTGAATATGTTAATGGAGAAGAATGTTGTGTTCATGGTTATTGCCGTAGCTTTACCAGACACAATATGATTTAATTATGCTAATTACTGCTTGGTTTTATTTCACATGCACTGCCAGTAATAGCATCAAGTGCAATAACAGAGAAAATCTGCTTTGCTTTTGAGACTTTTCATTGGATTAATAATGTAACATAGGCATGACTTTTTTTATGTTTATAACTGAAGCAGTTTGTTTTTAAAGTTGGCATATTGGAAAAACTAAAAAAGAACTAATCATATGCAGACATAAACATACTATATTGTCATTTAATGTCATGTATTGATGGTGTTGAGAAGTTTCAGATCATTTTATATACCATCATGACATTAGAAACACATGTAACACACACATACATTTATAAGAAAGGGTGATTGGTGATGCTGTGATCATCATCATCATCATCCTTCTCTTTTTCTGACTCATTTATTGGCGGCCAGTGTGCGAAAGTCTCTGCTTCTCCTGCCCAGTCTTCAACCCCCCATTAATCCCCGTTCCCGTACCCCGACTGGGTCTTAATGAGAGAGGGGTCCCTGGCTGGAGACCATGGATGTAAATGATAATCATGACACCCATCTAACCCATGTGTATTTGACTGTAGAAGGTATTTCCCCCTTAATGTGTTTAGTTCATATGTGTTTTGTGCTTATTCATTTTATTATTGTTTCGGTTTTTTTTTATCGCTGGTTGTTCTAGAGATGTTGATGTTAATGATCTGAAGGATGATCTGTTCTCAATACTACACTGTTTGATTTGGAGTTTTGGTAAGGTAAGAAAATAAGGGGAAAATATGATATAAAATCAAGCATCAAGCTCCAGGGTCCCTGGTTCAATCGTGAGCTTGGGTTGCTGTCTCTGTGGAGATTTTCATGTTCTCCGCATCTCCGTGTGTCTCCTCCAGGCTTCTCTGATGTCCTCACGCTTCCCAAAAAACAGAAGCTGGAATGGTAGGTGGATTGGCTATACAACATTGCCCCTAGGGGTGTATGTGTGTGTATGTGTGTGCGCGTGTGTGCGCATGGTGAGCGGCAATTCTGTGTTAATCAGGATCCACCAGGATAAAGTACTGAATATGAATGAATTAATTAATGAAAGTCTTTCACTGTGGCCCTGTAGTACACTAAACACAACAATTTCTTTCTACAGAACTTCAGTAACAGTTTAAAAAGATGACAGTCTTTATTTAAAATGGTGGTGTTGAGAACAGATTAACAAACCAAAGAGCCATGAGTATAATGCTTATTCTAGGTAAAGTTCTCACTCTTTCGCCACCCCACCCCTCGTCCTTATTTTGCTCATCTGAAACCTAGCTAAATGTTCTCGGACCTCACCGACATCATCAGCAGCACAGTAGGATGGATTGTGTTTGTCATCAGTACAGTCGATGTTGTCCTTGTGGCCTGTGACTCGATGTTGTTTTTTCGGTTGATCGATCATCTTTGTTTCTTAGTTTATTAGCTTTTCGTTAGCGTTAGCTCCTAGTCGTGCAGTCAGTCACTGTGTTTAGGTGTGGTGTGGTGGTGGATGGTGGAGAAAGGAGGCTCAGCCGGGGATGTGACTCCACATTCTCCCGGCGTCACTTCACCCCTTTATTTCCCGACCCACTTTTCCTCTTTATGACACAAGCGGTGTCCATGGACTTGCATAGTAGCTGGAACACTCTGCATCTGTCATGAATACATTGATTTACTGTTTACACTTCAGAATAGAGAACGGAGTGTGAAATGCAGACAGATTGGGCGTGAATGGGATCCGAAAGTGGAACGTGTAGCATGGAAGTGTTTCTTAGTAAATTGAACAGAACTGAAGAAAAGGTGAGATATTCTTAGCATGCTTCAGTCGCTCTTCTGAAGTGATAAATTAATGTGATTATATTTGGAATTTTCATTTTTCTAGTTCAAATATCATGTGGCCAGGACGGAATTTGTTCAGTATCTACAAAGCGTTTGGTTTGTTTAAAAATGTAGACTCTTAGGGCAGGAGAAAAGCGTGACATTTCCAATGGAGCAGTATCTTCCTGGCAGTGTTTGACATCTCATCAACTACATTCAGTGAAGCTGCTCCACTTCTGTCACTGTCTCTGTTCTGCCCCCCTGCTGAGTACATCAGCTGTATAGATGATGGGCAGACAGATATACTCATTTTACTCTCTGTCTCTTTGTCTCTCTGTCTCTGAGGACTGAGGTTCTGACACCTGCCTCCCAGACACACACAATTTGCAGCAATAGCATAAGAAATGGATGGAGGAGCTTAAAAGCTTTCATAAATTGGGTGGAAATCAAAGGAAAGTTGCTTAAGAAGAGTAGCGTTTAAATTAAATGGAAATAATTAGTCATATGCTATACCTGCTAAAAGATTACTCTTTTTAAGTATAACCTATTTTTAGTCGTGCATTTTAATCATTTTCTACGTAAGCTCACACACGAAATGCCAAACTTTGACCCATAGGAGTGCAGAGTCAATACTTCAAATATTATTAAGCCAGATTGAGCTGTAGATACAGTTGTACTAAATATCATCTCATGTTATGGATTTGCAGTTGGTACCAGACATTTTCCTCATGCTGACAGTTGCATCTTGTTTGTGCAATGAGCAGAATAATATTGCTTTATTTTTTTTCCCCTCTGAGCTTCAAAAAGAAGGTCTAATGCTCCCTCGCCCCCTCAGCAGTCTAGTTAGCAGTCTTTGGCTAGTTTGTTATTTAATAATGTACTCTGCGGATAAGACGTAGGTACAAAGGTTCAGACCATACAAATTTGTCACAGGGTTATAAGATATTAAAAAATGCGACTCTGCTGCCATCTTCAGGCGGCTACATGTAATAGTATGAGTTATATTTTCCCCTATTATACTGTTTATGTGAATTTAGATAAAGCTTATTACCTGCCATATATGCTCTTGTCTATTTTACACAGAGCAAATTGTGACTGTTAGCTTAAAAATATATATATAATAATAATAATAATCATGATATATTTATGTTTAGTAGAAGGTTTAAATCATTTGGGCTGAATTTTATGAAAGTGTAACAAAAGAGTAACTTTAGGAACATCTTTTATTCTTTTTTTTTTTTTGTTGTTCTATTCAAACAATAAAAAATAAGTTGTAATATCTATTCATAACTGTGAAAGACCAACTGGAATTAGAATAGGCCATATGATCGATATTTCAAGTGCCATGCTTTTTCGTGACACACTTATTGTTAATGATTTGTATTTATGGCCAATAAATCTTGTTAAGATATTAGGAATTATACAATTTTCTCTCTTGTGAACTAGCAGATCTAAGTGATCTATGCATGCCTCTCCTTAAAAACTTGCCAAACACACTTGTTCTTGTGTTAATCTCTTTTCATGTCTTTAAAGCATACTGCTGGGTTGTATGGAAAAAAAAATACATTATCCAGGATTATTAATCCTTATGAATAAGAGCCATATATGTATGCACGGTTACCTGCTGGTGTGATGTGCTTTAATTAAAAAAGTACTCAGAACTAGGCCTATTATTTGTCTACGTCTTTTCTATTCCAGGGACCAACGTGTTTGCGGTTAGTTTTATTTGTTTCTTAAAATGTCTTGCTTTATACTATGTTTCGACCCTGACACACATCCAGTGGAGACTGGAGGTTTATAATATCTTGCTTTCTGGTCTCTGATTTCTTTCACTCAGTCCTGTTGAAAAAAAAAAGAGTCACACACACAGTGCCACTGAGAGCTTAAAACATGAAGGGCAGAGTGTCAGATAATGTATTATGTGATACATTTAATCATTTAATTAATTTATTTATTTATTTTATTGAAATGTGTCACACCAGTGCTATATGTACTCTAAAGAGAGAGACATTCGCATATGTTATATATAGATGTCATTCGTGTGTGTGTATGTGTGAGCCTTTGGTCAGATCATGGTTTTATCTGTACAACTACTTCACCCAACCCTACAGCAGCTCAGTCCAGTCTCAGAATAATGTGTTTTCTAAGCTTATATGTGTTTTCTACTGTTTGTCTTATAAAGAAAAAAAGCACATTGCATTCATAAAAGCATGCTGTACACCGTGGACTGTCTCTTCGTAGTCTTTTGTCATGTATTTGTGTGAATGTGCACTCTCATGACCCCTTCAGGCCATCAAACACATATACATGTACTGTATATACAGTACTCACATGGCACCTAATTCATGTACAGATATTGCTGTTTGTTTGTCACCAATTCAAATGAATGAGAATTAAAACGGTGACACGAATTTTTCCTTTTTCACCACCCAAGACCACCTTCCCTGTTTGACTTCCTTTTCCTATTTCAGGGGATCTCATTTCAGAGAACCGAGGAACACTGAAACACTGGGAGAACATGCAAACTCCACACACACAGGGCGCAGTCGGAAATCAAACCACCAACCCCAGAGCCACTCTGCACTCTGTTTTTGTACTGACTCGATAATGTAGAAGTCATCAAATAAAAATCTGTAACAATGTTTTTGCACAGTACTGTGTATTGCATGGCAATATAGTGATTTACAGTTATTTTAAGGAATTACTGAGAGTATCTGTGTCTCTTTAATGCTTCAAATTGTTATATCTGTATTCAGGTTTAATCCTATGGCCTAGACCAGAAGAGTTTGTTTTTCTTCCTTTCTTTCTTTCCTTCTTACTTTCTATGTCCCAGAAACACTAGAAAAACCTCAGGGGTAGAAATGTCAGCACTGTCAGCATGTTCTGTAAATTCTGCCTCTCTGACAGTTCCTCAATCTCAACTACATTACCGTTTTTGTAATTAGTCTCAACTAGAGAAGTGTACAGGACTGCTTTTTAAAAAAAAAATTCTCCTATTTGTACGGTTATTATTTTAGTTTCCACCAGCCTGCGATATTTTCTAACAAATGTACTTAGTCCTATTTCACAAACAAACTAGCAGTCTCATTTAAAGTGCCCCTATTAGGCTTTTTTCAGATATTACCTTTCATGTAGTGTGTTATAGAGCTGTTTGTGAATATAAAAATTCTGTTTCAAAAATAAAAGTGCACGACAAACTGAGTTATTGATTCCCAAAAGAAGGACCTGATTTTGAAAAGCTGAAACGAGCCATAATAATTCCAGACTTACTTCCTGTACTAACCTATGTAGGTTTGTAACAAAAAAAAACAGCCTCTGGTTTTCATCGGCTGCTAGAACCATTTCATCTAGAACTGGTCATTGACATGGGGGGTAATGCTGCAATGTAAATTATGAGAAAAGAAAAAATTAAAGTGTGTTTTGACCTTGGGTGTATATAAACCTATTGTATGATACCTTTAAAACAAAATTAGGCATGTTTAAAAACCATAATAGGTGCTCTTTATATCACTGAAATCCTGACCAGGCAGCTACTAAGGATGACTGGATGAAGGCTGGAAATGATTCATGCAGTGCTGCACATATTTGTTAATGAACAGGATCTCGAGTTTCATAGCTATGAACCATTCTGGCAAGCTCTCTGAAGAAATCATATTGGTTTAGAACATACAGTGCCTAGCGAAAGTATTCGGCCCCCTTGAACTGTTCGATCTTTTGCCACTTTTCAGGCCTCAAACATAAAGATATAATTGAAGATAAGATATTTGTGAAGAATCAACAACAGGTGGGACACAATCATGAAGTGGAATGAAATTTATTGGATATTTCAACAAATAAAAAACTGAAAATAATATTCAGCCCCTTTACTTTCAGTGCAGCAAACTCTCTCCGGAAGTTCAGTGAGGATCTCTGAATGATCCAATGTTGACCTAAATGTCTAATGTTGATAAATAGAATCCACCTGTGTGTAATCAAGTCTCCGTATAAATGCACCTGCTCTGTGATAGTCTCAGAGGTGCATTTAAAGCACAGAGAGCATCATGAAGAACAAGGAACACACCAGGCAGGTCCGAGATACTGTTGTGAAGAAGTTTAAAGCCGGATTTGGATACAGAAAGATTTCCCAAGCTTTAAACATCCCAAGG
>JAFFST010050864.1:114349-132305 GCA_022414735.1 Noturus placidus | reverse complement strand
ACGCCGTCCTCCGTGATTATCATTAAGGCATCTGTCATTGGCACTCAATCGTATCATACAGTGACATTTTACCTTCACGTTTGGCCACTAGACACTGCCTTCCTCCATGCACAGGAGAAAGCAAGCAGCAGCTGAACTCTACCCTACTCCCTCTGATTTATGATTGTTTCTTCTTTTTTATCTTTGGTAAATCAAAGAGGAAAATAAATCCTTTGGATACAAATATCAAAACTCATGCAAAAACTACAATAGCAACAACAACAACAACAACAACAACAACAAAATAAAAGAGATTATTTGGCATTTGGGCGTTGTGAAACTTTGGTTGGCCCCCATAACACTGGTGAGACTATCAGGAAAATAAAAGACGGAGGTGAGTGTTGGTTGTTGTCCAGGAGGTGGCGCCGTTGCTCTGTGCATGAGGTTGAGGAACGCTCTGTCCGGCGTGATAGAGAGAAAAAAAGGAAAAGAAATAAAAATGATTCTGTAGGCGCCGGCTCAGAGGAGTGATTGATTCTTTCCCCCATCCCTTTTGTCGTTGTGCTGAAGCAAGAGCACGGCGCCACGCTGGCAGTGAACAAAACCGAGACGCGATCGAGAAAATCGGGACTGGAAACGTGGCCAGAGAATTTAGACGAGTGGCGCGTCTGAGGCATGATTGTAACGCGCAAAACTCCATTTTCGTGTAAATTCTCGCAGCCAGTCGTCACCACGACTCTGAAGATCAAATTTGTACAAAAAAAAACCCCCAAAAAACACGAATATGATTAAAAAATTTTGAGCAGAACTACTGATTGATCACAGAGAACTAGCCTGCAGGGGCAAGCGCCAGGACACTTATTGCCATCTCTCCCTTATTTGTTACTACCTAGTTAAGAGATCAAAACAAATCCTGGTTCACCTGGTGCAACACTTAAAAAAAAAAAAAGAAGGGCAAAGAGAACTGAAGGCTTAAGGCTTAAATATCAAGCCTCCCCTCAAACCAGGCCTTAGGCCTTCTTGGGCAAATGACATGAAAGCGAGAAATGTCATCGAAAATAAAAATAAAAATAAAAACTTGCATCCTAAAGTGAAATTTTAGAATCTAAATAAAAACAAAAACGCAGGATAAAAGACAGTGCCCATCGACACTCCTATCATCACTCATGGGCGTCTGGTGTCCAACAAACAGGGCATCCAGTATCAGCCCTGCCCAGCCCAGCAGGTTTCAGTGTATGAGTTTGGATGGATGTTCAAGCCTTGGAGAAGGTGGTGGCTGAAGTGCCAGGCTGGCCAGGGCTGGTGCTGGGTTCTTCGTGCCAACGGTCCACGCAGCGACGGCGGGCGTTCATGAAGAAGTTGCTCACGGTTGAGAGCTCCAGTCCGAGCTGTTGCGAAATGGTGATCTGCATCTCTTTGCTGGGCCGCTTGTTCTCCTTGAAGATGGCGATAAGCGTGCGCCGCTGCAGGTCAGTGAAGACCAGCCGCTGCTTCTTGGGCGCCAAGTTGCGGTCTTTGTGCTGCTCTTGCTCCTTCCTTTTGCAGGCTAACACACACACACACACACATACACACACACACACACACACACACACACACACACACATACACACACGCACACAGAACAAGAGTCACAGACACACTGAATAGAAATACCAATAAAGCCGCAAATCAAAATATAGATTGTTGTGTGGTCATGTGCATAGAGCTGATGAGGAACAAGAAATGAAATAGAAACCATGCTGGAGTGTGAAGGCAGGTGGAATCTGAGGTGAATTTGACAAAGTAATCTTTAACACATTTAAAGCAAACCTTATACACTCTCAAATATACACTCTCAGATATAAAAGTAGCAATTTGTACTTTTCCTCATTGCTGGGGATGTACTATCAAGGGTACGTCTTTCATAACTTTAGTAGACCTATGTATGTTTGTACTTTAGGATTCTAAGGACCACTGATGTGCCTTTAGAGCTACATCACATGCATCTTTCCAGGTAAAAGATACACAGAAATGACATCCTTGATGGTACCAACCAGGAAAAGTACAGTTTGGAACCTCTATTTCTAAGAAAACTATATTGACCATAGGGTTGACAACAGACAACAGGGTTGATATAATAGTACAGTCATATTTGATTGCTGATTGGATATATCTATGGCGTTTTAAGAACTTCAGTTCTTTTTGATGAAATAAAAAAATGGTTTTAATTATAAATAGTATCACTTATATATCATTTGTAAATAGTAAGTATTCATAGCTACATAGCTATGAAATAAGTTTATAGCTTGTTCGGCTAAATTTGTTTATGACACTAAGTGGATTTAGCCTATATCTAAATCCTTAGTGAACCTTATATTATGTAAAATATTTCTTAAATTTTCAATCAGTCTACCAACCTAAGTATCAATACTGGTTAGGAAACACATTCCAAATACATCATAATAACAACAAATATATTGGGTATTGCTAATATTGTCTAGGATTAGGTAGCTAGTATTTGTCCATTTATATATATATATATATATATATATATATATATAACATCACGTTTATGCGTTCAGTGTTCCTTTAATGTTCGATTTTTTTTTTTTCGTCGGAGGTGATTGCCTGAAGCATGGAGAGCAAAATGTAAATATGTATCTGTGTGTGCGAACAGTGTTTAATAGGAAGCTGTCATCCCCAGGGACTTATATCAGAGAACCCTCGAGCGAAATCCACTATCCCACTCCAAGCTGTTTGGACTCATTCAGAGGTATTACATTCATATGCCAGTGCTTCCTTTTAACCTCGCCGACTCTACAGATGAGGCTGACAATATGGCAGGAGGACTCTATAAACCAGAAGTAATGTGTGGAAGATGACAGTAAACTGTGATCATTTACATTTAAAACGCGCTGTTGTTTGTCTTTACAGCCCAATTACTTTATTTTATACACGCGTTATGAGGTGGTAATTAAATGCACAAATGCAACATTTAACTCGCTTGCTTTCTATTTGTATTTTATGTCCTTCCATCCACCCCCCCCCCCCCCCCCCCAACCCACCGCATGGCTTTGCATGCCTCATTATGTAAAACTGTGCATGCATAGTACTGACAGGATCTTCTAGTTTACTTTCATCTATTTCTCACAAGCATCCATCACGCTCACCCGTGCACGTTCTCATTCATTCCTTTTTTCCTTCTTTCTCTTCTTGTCTGTCTGTCCCGTCTCGCGCTCTCACTTTGCTTCCTCTATTTCACTCTGTGTGTGTGTGTGTGTGTGTGTGTGTGTGTGTGTGTGTGTGTGTGTGTGTGTGTGTGTTGCGGCGAGGGTTCCCCCAGTGAGATTGTGCTGAGAGTGGAAAAGCCAGGCCCTAGCGCTGTATGTCTAATTACAGAGAGCCATGAGCCGATCGATCTCTCCTACACAGTCAAATCAGTTTACTGCTGCCATCTAAAGCAACAGCACACTCATCCATCATTTTCATATACCGCTGCACATCACATTCACACACACACACACACACACACACACACACACACACAAACACACACACATGCTGGGGACATGATGCGCGCGCACACACACACACACACACATAAACACACACTAGTGCATCAAGCCTTAATTAATTAAAAAATAATAATAATTAATACTACACTACAACATGTTATGCACGTGCAACTACATAATATTTTTTATTCTTGCATGTAGGCTGTATAATTCTGCAGCATGCTTGAAGGCCACATCAAATTGCAATCTGCCTTTATTTGCATCCACACACACACACACACACACACACACACACACACGCGCGCGTGGTACCTGAGTGGTACCTCAGCTACCTTCATTCAAGTATTCCAGTATGCAATCAGCAACTGTGTGCAAGCGCATACATATTTAACAAGCATTTAATGCCTTTGTCTTATTCATTTTGTTTTTGTTGCAAACTTACAGACCTACAAAACCTACACAGAACAGTATAATATATCAAATAAACGACCTATTTTTCTGTCTGTTCCGTTTGCTATCGAGCGCGAGACTAGCACCTTCTCGCTCGTTCCCACGTTTTGCCTCTTGATGTCAGTCGTTCCGGTGCGGTTCTCGCGCCTCACCGTGAGCGGGCGCGCGCTGGGCTCGGGGGGATCAATACGGGTCGATCGCGCGGGAAGGGGGCCCTGATTGCTGGACCACGTGCGCAGGAGAAAACGGGGGAAAATCGATCATTGCAGCTTTTAGGGCCACAGCCGCGCTCAGACTGAAAGAAGCAAAGACGCGCATTTCTGCCTCGCGCATTAAAACTAGAGCTATAGCCGTGAATTTCATAAAGAAAAGAAAAATCCATGCAACGTGTTCAAAAAAAAAAAAAAAAAAAAAACGTTTTAAAAAAAAAAAAAAAAAAAAAAAACCGAGGACACATACCGCCGTAATCGGCGACTGGAGTCCACATCCAGATGTGCAGGCTTTCATTTCATATAGCCTTTCATTTCGCTTTTCCTTTTTACCTTTTCTCTTTCCCCAAAAAAGATCTCCACGAGGTCGTTTCATGGCTGAATGTAGAATAAAGGCCGATATGGATGCAGGCTATGATGTACAGGCTGATGCAAAATAACAGGCGTACGTGTCAATAAAAATTCTCCCCATAGCCCAATTTCACGCATAACCTAGTCTATTCTCCAGAGTCACACAGCTTTAAAAGGATGCGATGCAGTTGCCTGCTTAATGTACACAATGCATAATTACCGCAAAATCTCTGCAGGTCTACGTGGTGCAATCAAAACGACCAAACTACCGCATTCTGTCTTGCAAAAATAGTAAATGGACGTGTAGAGTGGACTGACTGTCCCCTATTGATAGCACACCTGTGGTTCTTCTTTTCAAATGGACACAGATGATTACTACAGTTTTAGATTTAACACAGCACGCGTTAATGTAACACGATGCTGTATAGGCTATACACATCAACACAAATTATAACCTATAACCTGTCCAAATGTTGTATACACACTCAATCTCCAGAAATGTGATTTTTTTAAACACAGACAGAGCGTGTTGATACAAAATAATTTAACTCGAATTTACAGATCATTATGAAATTAAACTCTATTCTATAATTAACATTAAATCAGTCATCAAATATGCCTCTTTACGCACAACCATTTCCGGTTTTTTGTTGTTGTTGTTGTTGTTGTTGTTGTTGTAGTTTTTTACAACCTTGAAGGTCTGAATGCTGAAACCTGAATTCAATATCAGCCACATTTAAACGCTCTTATTGGCTTGGTGTTTGTTAAATAAAAGCTGGAAATCACGCAGGCTATAATATATTATAGCCTAGTCGTTTTTAATGTCTAGGGGCCGAATAAAGGCAGTCTGTATTTGGAAAATAATTATTTTTTAAAAGCTTTTAAAACGTTACGTCTTAGAAACATTAGCAGTCAATTGTTTTACGAGTCCGTGATAAAGAATTCCTCTAGAGATACATGCAGACGCTTAATAATGCAGTTCACTTTGCATGACGTCATTCTCATTAAACTGGCCTGCACATATGCAACACTCTTAAAAGTTTCCGAGTAGGCACTTTATTTTTATCAGATCGTGTTAAAAAAAGACGAGAGTGGGATACTTAAGGCTCTCCAGGTAACTACAATCTGCACAAAATGGGCTACTTCAAAAAGTCCCAGATGGAACCTTGGCATTCTTAGAGACGGCCTGTATCTTCTGTTTTGGTGAGGTTAACTCCATAATCCCTAGCCTACAAAATACAAACGGCATTGTGGGTGCTCACGTACATCATTTGGACGCTACTTCCTGCAATGTATTGTGGGATCCCAGGTGTGCATCGAATAATCTTTACGTCACTTTTGTTTACCCTCTAAGATTTATCAGTTGAACTCTAACCTATCATACACTGTGGAATTTCATGAATTCACCAGATATTCTCCACAGTGGTTTTTATAGGTCATGTGAATTCAAATAGGCAAAACTCCCCAAATAGTGCACTATGTAGTGAATAGGGTGTGATTTCAGACATATGCACAACAGGTCGGCTGCGGCTCTGTTTTCAGAAATTACTTATAAAATGGCAAGATGTCCTAATTAGTGTACTAAATAGTTAATAAGGTGTGATTTCAGACGCAGTAATTCTTTTTGAATTTTATACTTTTATCGTATCTGGTAGTAGGGTAGTAGAGTCTAATCTGCGTGGAGCTAAAGAACCAATCATAAGAAAATTAATCAATGAAATAACCTATCAGTATCGAATTATAGATAATCGATAAAGGGGCATGAAGGTTTATTTACTGCTCCAGGCGTGAACCGAGCATAAATGAGCCTCAAAATCTTTAGACTATTTTTATGCAACAGAAAGTGTAAGAATGTTCTTGCATCTGGATTTCTATACAGTGGTAGGTAGGGACATGTGGCCTACGCACAAACCCGTTCGGGTCCACGGTTCGAGTTTTCTTACAGCAATAGTCCGTTAATATCGATCGAGCTGCGCTTTAAGACCGTTTCATGGGGCATTTCTTTAATTCAGTCTTCACCCACCCGAGGCTATGCCAAGCTTTCTCTGGCTCCGACATTACCGATTCAATACTCTATAATGTAATGAGTGAGTGTTGGCACTAATATACTGATAATTTAATACATAATGTCTGTTTTCCTTAACCAGTCATTTACTTCCAGGCGTTTTTCCACACTGCAAACAAATTTGCTTCTTTGTCTTCCTTAGGCGCAGTCTACTTCTGGATAAATAAATGGACGTTTACTAAGCCTATGTCTGGAGAAAACGTAAATCATAGCATGGCATAATAATAATAATAATAATAATAATAATAATAATAATAATAATAATAATAATAATAATAATAATAATAATAATGCCGTTATTGTTGCTTTATATAAAGATGGTAACTTTGCCAGAGAATAAATAATTTTTATATCATTTTGATGCCAAATCTGACAATTCAAGAACAGAAACAGATTTAAAACCTTCTGTAATTACATTTCTCAGATTCTGAATGAAATTCACTCAAAATGTTGGTCTCCCCCCACCTGTGTGCGTGTGTGTGTGTGTGTGTGTGTGTGTGTGTGTGTGTGTGTGTGTGTGTGTGTGTGTGTGTGTGTGTGAAAGAAAGAGAGAGAGAGAGAGAGAGAGAGAGAGAGCGAGAAGCCCTGAATACTTTTAGGAGACATTCACAAATGAAAGCCTACTTTGTTCTTTGCCTGTTTGCAAACTACATTTTAATTGCCCGAGACTGTTTAGTTTCGTAATCCAGTGGTAATCACACTTATTGGTATGTTATCACTAAGATGGATGGAGTTCTCTATGGTTGTTGCCGAAAGCAATATTTTATTCTGTTCTCTTGAATACTGTGCTGTACTTTTAGGCTATTTGATTGCAGTAAGAGCATTTTTTTTCGTGTATCGAACGTTATAAAGTAAACACAGATAGCTCTTTGCGTGCCAACATCTCAACATTTATGCCCTGAACAGTGCAACTCGGTGTTGTTGTAAGTGCTGTGATAACTTGGCAGTTAGTAGACTGAACCGGGCTATAAAATACTAAGATTCTCATACACTGTTCAGAGTACAACAAAATATATCAATACAGAATAAACATACTAAGATATTAGATTTTTTTGTTTGTTTGTTTGTTTTTTACATTTCTGCAATGTTTAACAATTTTATAAAATTCTATCTTCTATCATATGTCCATCAAATCGGAGTGGAATAAATGGCAATGACTCTAAAGTATGCCAAATTGGGGGAGAAATGGCAATATTGAAATTGGATGAAAGTTTATTGATGTAGTCCAACAGAAAATAGGCCAAAACAGCTGAAATGTATTGACAGTGTTGTTTTCCTTTCTTTTTCATTCGATAGCTGTTTGCTATGAGACAATAGAAAGATGTAGGCGGGAAAATATGTCAAAAATATAACAATATATCAATATAAAAATATAAAATTATTATAAAAAAGACGGGACTTTACGCATTGTACATTAATATATGTTACAATGTGTAAAAAAAGAAACAAGGTTTTACATAAAAATAAACAAATAGTACAAAACATTGAAATAATTCAGCAGTTTCATTTTGTATACACTTTTTAAACACACATAATCTGTATGATTCATATTTATTATATTTTTTGTTTGTTTGTTTGTTTGGAATTTTCCTATTTATTTGTTAGTTTGTTTTGAGTGGTCTATTTCATTCTACACGGTGCGTCTCAAGTCACACACTTGCAAATTCTTAACAATTCTTACGCCTTAATTTGTACAAACAGTTGAGACTAGGGGTCACCATCTATCTTTTTTAAGACCTCAGTATAGGCATGTGAAATAGAACAAATTTTCAACCACATTTAGTTCAAATGTCAAGCTATATGAATTTGAGGTATATTTCAAATAGCACGCTAATTATTCTCTAGGTAAATTATTTAATAGTGCATGTCATGAACCCTGAATCCACACGCCTACATCCTGTCTCAGTCTGGTCATTAGACTATGGCATCCACAGTTCACCATAGTTTCTCTATGGAACTCGGTGTTGCTTTAATGGTGTACCAAGTAAACCAACACTGAGCAGTAGTTTATGCTATGGGTTTACAGATAAGTGAGTAGTAGCCTGTGTAGTTTTCGGTTTGGGACACATCCTGAGTGTTGGTTTGAGAGAGAGCCGAGGCCGCGATCAATAACTAACCGCAGCATGCAGCTATAAGCGCTCGGCTAAGGATCGATACACAGGACCGATCTTTTGTTTTTTGGGGTGCGGTGAAAAGAAGCTATCCAGAGAGTTAACTGCAGTGTAGCTTCAATAATACATGTAAAAATTGGTTAAACTGCAGAGGAGGAGGCTACACAAAGTTTGTTGGGAAATAGCAGAGGTTCTTCATCAGTCTATTAACAACTCAGTTTACTGACTCATCTTACAGCATGTTGTTGTGATTTATTCATATTTGATGTATCGGTCTCATTTGTGTCCAAATATTAATGGGGAAATGTGTTACTTTTATATTTTTTTTTATAACGAATGCAGATGTGATGATGGAGGAGCGTGAGACTTGAATGGGATTCTTCATGGCCAAGCACTGCATCCTGGCTCTTTATGGGTGATTTAAGCGTTAAGTCAATTTTCTCCGTCAATACATTGACGAGATCCTCTCGGATACAACACAGAGCAGGAATAAAGCTATTTCCATTCGATTCTCACATTTTCATCAAAAGATGAATTTGGCACCGTGTCATCTCCATAACCCGCACAACTGGACAAAATCACACCAGTGGAGTAATACAAGAAAAACTGATGATGGGGATACAAAACTATAAATATTATAAACGGTATATATTTTTACATTACACCAGAATGCGGCGTACAATACTTTAAAAACACTGCGAGGGATATAAGCGCGCGTGCAATGAGTTTTAAATATTATTGGTGACTTCCCTTATGTAAAAAAAAATGTAATCGTTTTTGTTTTGTAATAGTTCATAATAATTGATACAACATTTGTAATTGTTTAAACTAAAGTACAAACAGAGAACATTATTCTGCATATAGAGCTATATCTACAGAGCTTCTTATTTTCTGTTTAAGATTATTAAATGAAAGACTATTTTTTAAATTGTAATCTCTGATTTCTTTAGCTGACGTAAAAAATGTTGTTCTTATTTACTCACAAATCAGTATTCAGAACATAAATCAATAGGCCTATAAATAAATACAAAATAAAGAAAGAGATAGATAGATAGATAGATAGATAGATAGATAGATAGATAGATAGATAGATAGATAGATAGATAGATAGATAGATAGATAGATAGATAGATAAATACGCATTTTCTTTCCTATAACATAGAAGACGCACATCACGTGCAACTCGAAATAAGCACATTAAAAAGTCCAGCTCTCCGATTTATAGGGAACATATGAGTAGTGTTCATGAAAAGCTGAAAAAAACATTACATTTTAAATCTGTGGGTGATAATAAACAAAAACATATTTTATTTATAGGTAATATGGGCTGTGATCAAATGGACGCCTCGTCGTCGTCGTCGTCTATGAGTTGAAGGTTTAGGAAGGAGACACGCGCCATGAAAACATGAACATAAACATGAAAAAATGAAGTGAAATAATAATAATAATAATAATAATAATAGTAATAATAATAATAATAATAATAATAATAACGCAATTTGCTACTAATTCAACACACACACACATACTGTACATACACACATACACACACACACACACACACACACACACACACACACACAAACACACACACGCATCAGTTGAGGATAAACAGCCTCAGACACATGCACGTTTGTTGTGGAGTTATAACTTATACAGTGCAACACAATGAAATTACTTCTCAACCTAAATGAATTTACTTACCAAACTGTAATTAGCAAACTGATATAACCTATTTAAGTTGCTGCTTACACTGTGCTTCACTCAAAACAAGTCAGATATAGCAGATGATGCAAAACACTTTGTTAAACTTTAATGCAGGTTATGATCGCTTCAAAAGAAATATCTCAGGTTTATCAAAGCAATCAGTAATGATAGAGAGTTCTGACACCTTTGAATTTCTTGGTTAGGTTAAATTATGGCTGAAATAGAAAGGAAGGTAAAGCAAACAAACAAAAATAGCTGACGAATTAACCTTCAATTTACACAACATTAATAAATAAATGAATTCACTAACCTTAATTCTAAAATGAAACTGATAATGATGATGTCCATCCTCTGGAAAGTTCTTTAATGTAAATTAATGTAACTTCCACATTTCCTCAGTCCCCCAGTTTGCTGCAGCTGAGCTGTATGACATGGCACCTGTTAAGCGTATCTAAGGAGTGTGGCCTCTTCTTAACATCTCCACACTAATTGGATCAGAGACAGTGTGGGAACATTACACAGTAAGTTTGGCCTTTAGAGAGCGGTGTAATAGAAACCAAGCATTCCTATATTTCAGGTCAGGGGCAGTTCCTCTGTGTGCACACCGTTTTCTAACTGCTCACCAAAATCAATTGCTCAGTGGACAAACATCTGACGAGCCAGATCTATCGCGAGCAGCTCAATTAAATGCCATTCATAGACAGATGGATTGATCTGGAAGCTGAGAAGTGAAAGATCTATAACAGATCTTATATTAATCCCACATTATACTGTTAGAGCCCTTTACCACCATCTCTGTGGAACAGGCTGAGATGCTACCTTTAAAGTCTTATCTGTGAATATGTGAATTCTTTATTTATTTCTTGTTTTTAATTTCTATGTTGTGTTATTAAAGCCTATTCGGTCTGTTATTACTAGGTTATTAAACATACGTCAATAAATCAATCCATTTATGTGCATCCATTAAAGTCAAAGTAAGGAATTTAATTTATCTAGCTATTTTCCACCCAATTCATATATGTTGGTAATTTACTATTTGCTCTTGACGAAATACATCATACATAGTCGAAGGCTATGGATTAGCGCTCAAATGTACACTTAAAATGATCTAAATAGAAATTATACAACTGAATAAAAATCAGGACTCTAATCAGGTTAAGGTCAAATATGTACATTTTAAATGTATGCTACATTGATGAAGTGCATTGAAATGACTGCATGTTCAACGTTGTGTAGGTTGTTTGAGTGTGTGTGAGTGTGATTAATGCATGTGTGCTAATGTGTGAGTTGAACCAGACATGAGCTTGATGTGAAGTATTATATAATACTTTTAGGATACAAATATAATGTAATGAAAGATGTAGTTCAGCATAGCACACAAAGGCTCCAGAGAAACGAGACCTTTTGGATAAAAGTCATCAGCTTCATCAGATGAGCAAGAAAATGGCTAATCAAAATGGTTTGAATAGATAGATAGATAGATAGATAGATAGATAGATAGATAGATAGATAGATAGATAGATAGATAGATAGATAGATAGATTTGAGTTGTGTAGTGAATGTAGTGTACATTTAAAAGTTAATGAAGTTACACATTTGTCAATTGACCTTACGTATTAGTGTATTATACAGTAACAACTAGGAATTATTCAGTATTCAGTAGCTACTGAATAATAAAGTTTGTAGTTATGAAAGTAAGGAGTGTTTGGACGATCCCATCCTCAAACCCCATATTAATGATGTTACTGGGTTTGTTTCCCATATACATTCCCATTATGTTACAGAATAAACGCAAATAGAGCAACTTTGCTATTCTGAAATCCCTTACTGTCTCGTTAAGGTGTTAGTTGTAATATCTAATAATCATGCAATTAATTGATGGAATTCTTGCACACAAAGGCAGTGTTTTGAGGGAAATAAAGCATAATGCTTGTAATAAAGACTCACTGAGTGTACGTACATTTGATACTGTTTATGTCTTAGCAAACACATTTATACTCGAATGTTCAATGATTAATGGAAGCTTTTATTATATTTACCACGATGTCTGTGGCTAAATGTATTCAGCTGGGAAAATGCTTTCAAATAGAATCTGTTCTTTTGTCTGTGTGTGTGTGTGTGTGTGTGTGTGTCTGTGTGTGTGTGTGTGTGTGTGTGTGTGTGTGTGCAGAAACGAAAAATCTGTTGGTGGGAAAGTACTGTGAGCAAAGGCCCCTGCTTGACTGGCTGCTGCTGGCTGTTCCTTGTGTGTGTTTGTGTGTGTTTGTGTGTGTGTGTGTGTGTGTGTGTGTGTGTGTGGGTGTGTGTGTGTCTGCTTGGCTAGCTGCTGCTGGTGGGAGCCCCAGAGATGGAGGGAGAGAGAGAGCAGGGGAAAGGAAATCAATACAGATTCAGAGTCAGAGATTCAAGTCAGATAAGCCTTAACAATATATAGCACAGGCACACTCTATAACCCAATCACATACACACTCATAAACACACACACATAACGCACACATGCCCACACACGCACTTTCACACTAATATTGCAACACATTCAGACACACACACACAATGTCTCCTGTGAGTGCTCCTATCTTGCTGTTACACATACAGTAAATGGAAGGATATACAGTAAATATACAGTAAACCTGTGTGTACAAACCTGCACATCACACCTGTGCATTCATATGAGTTTGATATGCAAATGCACACACCCAGTGACCCTGAGCACAATACATGTCTCTCTCCGACCTTCAAATATCAAATGATTACAACCTTGGATTGCACTGTACTGTATTTGCTGACGAATAGGAAATGATAATGAGCGGAGTATGTAAATGAGCGTATGTGCTCTCTGAGGCCATTCGCATCTTCCACAGACACACACACACACACACACACACACACCTTATTGAAGCACACCTTCTAAATCTCCTATGATATCATAAACTCCTATGCTTCAGGAGTGCTTGGCCCGGATTCTCCGTTTTTGACCTGTCCTGCCATATATCTCCAGCCAACGTTAATGTTGTCTCTAAACATTCACCGCACGTTCCACTTTGCTTACCGAGAACTGACTTGGTTACAGCAGCCACAACCCTTGCCTCCCTTCCCGCCTTCCCCTCACGCTTATCAATTATTAACGCCAGAATCGATCATTTCAGCAGCTCGCCTCGATCTGCTGCTTTTCACAAAGTCAAATCTCTCCCACCCTCAATCAATCGCAGTGCCCCGCCGTCTGCTTTTATCTCGCCGAGCACACATTTCTTCGCGTACAGTTCGACGTTTTGGGGAGTTTGAAGCATATTTTCATTCATTTCCACAGTTTGGGGGAGATGAGAGGAGATACCAAACAGATTTTTTTTTTAATCTTTTGAACTGAAACAAGTAGAAGCTCTGTGTGTTTGTGTGTGTGTGTGTGTGTGTGTGAGTGTGTGTGTGTGTTTTTGTATCTTATTCTGGCACCTGACATGAAGCTATTTTAAAACCTAGACCATCAGGGACTCGTTCTTTTTTGTGTTTAATGTATTTCTACTTATAAACACAGACATCTGGATATAAGTTACACAAATGGAAAATGTCTGTTTCTATTGAACTCTTTTACATGATAAGGGTTGGATTATTATAAGAATTTGAACGATTGAGTCCTGTCTGCAGATCCAGACCACCACGTGGTACACACATTTCAACATTTCTTTTAACTTTTGTACTGGAATAATTGATAGTATTTATTGAGTAATATGCTTCAATGTAGATGAATGAATAACACGCTGGGAGTATAAGTTGTTAAATGTGCAATAATTTGAACCACAACGTCAGAAACAGGGCTTCAGATTGCCCAAAAGCTATTAATAGAATCAAAAGAAATATATGCATGGGTTCATTTCCATAATCTTTTCATAACACTGATGTTATACGAATGCATCAGTTGCAAAGTTGGTGATTCCGAAACCTTATGGTAGTCCCCACTATATCTTGTTGTGGCATTTATGTCTATTAGTATATGTTTAATGTGTGTTTTGTGCATTCAAGCATAAATTCAGTGATGGATAAAATGAACAGATTTTGAGAAAATTGAAGGAAAACTAAAGCTTAAATGCTAGACATTGATTGCGGAGCCTATATTCAGGCACACATCACACTCATGTCTGGTACAGCTCACACATTAAGACACATGCATTAATAGCTTTCTCTCTCTCTCTCTCTCTCTCTCTCACACACACACACACACACACACAAACACACACACACACACAATTCAGCCTACACAACTAGGAAGAACATTAAATCATTTCAACGCACATCATCAAAGGATTGTGCCCTGCTGGACATTTATTTCATCACTGGCTAGAACTCTCTTCACAGTATCCTGCAATGGCTGATATTTTATAATATCAACCATTGCATTGCATGTCGACATGACTCTGAAAGAGTATTGTCTTTGTGTGTGTGTGTGTGTGTGTGTGTGTGTGTGTGTGTGTGTGTGTGTGTGTGTGTGTGTGTGTTGGTAAACCTAACCCATGACAGATCTTATTCAGTACTACTGTGGCAGTCGTAATGGATGGCAGGCCATTTTTTGTGATGTGCTTCAGAGAGAGAAGCAAGAGAGGAGAAAAGGGGGATGGGAAGCTATGTTATTGATCTCTCATACGTGCAAAGCCAGGCAAACATATGAGAATGACAAAGCCGCAGCAGCAGCACAAGCTTAAATGGCGCTATGTGGCCAGGCAGAACGGGAGCGGCGGATTCTGTGATTCTGTCACTGCCAGCGATTCTCACCAACTGCTGACTTTCACTTTTGGATTCAACTTACATTTAATTATGATATTTCCCGAGATGAGCAATTTGATGTATTTGCTTCACTAAAGCCGATACCTTGCTGCTTGTTATTCATAGAGAAAAGGCACAGATTATTGCAAGTTAAATTGAATTGACTTTAATTCATCCCTAGGCTGCATAACAAGACAGTATAAGATCACTATGTGATCAAATAATATTATAAATTCATATGTCTGCCTAAAGAAATGCAATCAAAGGCTGATGCATGCAGTGCACACTGAGACAAACGTCATTGTTTTCTTTCTACATTGTGTGCAAGATTTTTTTTTATTTCATATGATGCAATAAAGTATTAATTATTGGGCATAAATTTCAATTATTGCCTTATTACAAGATCTAGATCACAATATTTTTACAGATGATGATGTAGTCGCCCAAATGCCTATCAGGATTGCATATTACCATATTACATCCAATTATATTTCAAGTCGGTTATCAAGCAGAGCGCTCTGGTGATTCCAAGTGGCCATTTATTGATTATATAAGGCTTTAAGTATTAACATCACCTCCTTCTTGGTCCAAATGACTCGAATCCTACCTTAGTGTTTCACCCTTATGAGCTCTGATCCACAGTAAAATTATTTGTAAGACAAAAGTACTGCTGAGGCTTTCTTAATTAAATCCTATACACCACTTGACATTGGTCTACATTGGGAATGTCTTGTTATGAGTATGTTCCTAAGCCTGGAGAGCGCTTGTAATATCTCTCTGAGCTATAGCCTATTCTACAGAAATGCTAGACTTCAGCCAAGTATTTTTCTACCAGGCCATTTTTTTTCTCCAGCAGTTTCAACATTGACTTTCTGTAAAAGTATAGGTACCTCATACAATAATTCTAACATTGCTCATAATGAATGAAAGCTAATAGTGACCTGTTAACACATGAGATTATGCTAAATGGTCCGTAATAATGCTCAAACCTTGATAGCTTTGACTCAAACATGCTTCACCTATTAACTAGGTCTGCAGTCATGTAGCAGGCACTTTTATTCAAAATATAATTAAATTGACCATGCTTAGTTAAAGTGGGTACAACACAAGAAGGAGTTTCGCTTTGCTACAGAGATCATTATATTAATCTCATACGAGATGAACCACGTGCACTGACAAGTAAAGTTTGATCTTATTCAGTACTTTTGACCAATTTGAGACAATATCATAGACACTACGGGAAAGTGACGTTCACTAACAACTGGTTCACAGCGACTTCTTAACTTGTTCTCTTCTAGATGATTGGACCCTGTCATCCCCTTCACCTTGAAGCCACAGAGTGATAACAACACTATAATCAACCCACTGATATCCTGCATGGGGTCTTCACAAACAGGCTTTTACTATTTCACACTGTCACACTTCAGCCTATTCAGACTTGTGGCCTGGAGAGCATGCAGTCAGGAATAGTTCAAGCAGAAGAGTCTTAGATTCAGAAGAAAGTCAGATGTCTGACTTGGTGTGCTCTTGATTTGTTCTACACAGGTGCATCGTTGTATCCATAACTAGGAGATAGTTCAGCAACATGTTTCATTAACAGAAATGAGATCAGATCCAATCACATTCATCATGAAAATGCATCAGATCCACAAAACTGTAACTAATTTCTGGTTGTTGTTCTTTTTTTCAGTTTTAATGCCATACTTTAGCAATTATTTCTCCCTAGGTCTTAAAACATCTGTTATTTCTGTTAATGAATAATTTAATCATTATGGATGAGAGGGAGAGAAAGAGAGAGAGTGTCTTGACTGTGCTGAGAAGCAATTAATCAAGGCTATCCATTAGGCATTCAAACGCGCCCAGATTGGACGTGTGTCCGCGTGCAGGTCACTAATGCTGCCCTCCCTAACCACGAGACCCTGTCTCAAGGGTCCAGGAACGGGCAATCCATACCACCTCCACAAGCCTAAGAGAAAGAGATTCCAATCTTGCATCGATTGGGATCATAATAAATTTGATATTATAACCTATCTAACTTTATAGAGTGAGGTATTTCACCACAGCATGCACTGTGGATTAATAATTTTGACTTGATTTGAATGGAGAACATCAGATGAATATGCATCTGTAGATGGGATAGTGGGATGAAGAACAGATAGGCTTTCAGCCATATTGCCCACCATATTTACAGTTCATTGTCTGTGGAGGCATGCATTTTTAAAGCTAGTAGATCCCTTTCCTGCCTAGTTGTGCTATTTTATAATCACGCTGGCACTGAAAAAACATGACCTTGGAAAAGCCTATATAATTTGGAGTGCTTTGTGAATTGTTTTTGTTGACGCAAATGGTTATATTTTTCTTTTACATTGCTTTGGTTGCTTTAACTATCCAGCAGTTGCGAAATTCATTGTTTGACCGATAAATGGATGTAGATATGTCTAAGCTGTCATTGAATTTCCCATAGCCCTATTGGAAAGCAATATTTCTGCGTGGTTTCATGGCACAGCATCTCTATCAACCTTTCTCTATCAAAAACCTATGTTTTAAACTTTATCATATTAACCAGAATTGATTGCTACTTACCAAAGCTTCCCAAACACATATGAAAATGATCTACACACTCAGATAAAAGGATATCATTCCTTTTTGCTTTCCTGGGGAAATACTTTTAACATCAGAACCTTTATTATTATTTTTTTTTTACCTTGATTTAAAATGATTTTAGGTAAATAAATGGCCCATAATTCTTAAAGCTTAAAGGATACCACAAAGAAAGGTACAGTTTAGGATGCTTTTTATCTGAGAGTGTATAATTCCACCTATAATTCTCTGGAG